>NW_019281274.1:0-31490 GCF_000648695.1 Onthophagus taurus | reverse complement strand
GGTAGAATCATGTCAGAATTTATTGGTTTACGTTCTAAATTGTACGCTAATAGGGTCTGTTCCGGCCGTATCACTAAAAAGGCTAAAGGTGTAAAGAAGGCTGTGGTTAAACGCAAAATTACCTTTGAACATTATTTGGAATGTATACCGTCAAAAAGAGATATTTACATGAAACAATACTTGTTCAGAAGTCAAAAGCATAGCATATATACCATGCTACAAAATAAATTGGCTCTTTCATCACGTGATTCGAAACGTTATATTAATGATGATGGGGTGAGTACATTAGCGTGGGGTCACTATCGTATCAACACTCCATTATCATAAATAGTTTATATTTTTTGATTATATAATTGTAAAAAAAGGATTTCGATGGTTTAATTGCGAATCGCGTGTAAATGTAATTTTCTATTCCCTTTATGTTGTAAGTTCAATTCGGCCACTAAGGTATTTGTTAACGTTACTCCATCGAAATCCTTTTTATTATTTAAATTTTTGATGTAAATCCATTTTAGTTGTAAGTTAAATTCTGCTGTTATTTAGTTGACTTTTAAAAAATTATGTTTAATTGTAAATTTAAATCATATGTGTCTCAGTTACCTTTTAAAAATCGAAGTGTTCACATCGTCGTCATAATGTCTTGGACTGACTTTCGGCTTAAACTGAAGCAGTGTTTAAATACCGATTTTCCAGAAGAAATTACTCAGCTCGATTTGGTACTTGTAGATATACGAGACAACGATGGTGATAAAATAAATGATTCACAATTTGTTCAGTTTTGTGAATTTGAAAATAATATATGGAGGGTTTATCGCAAGGGTTATATTCTGTATGTTGGTAGTGATGAAGACTTTGAAGATCATCGAAAATTTAAAGATTTCCTAAAAGTTAATGGATACTTTCCTGATAATGAATCAGCTAAATTAATTATTGACGACCATATTACTGTTAATGATTTTGAATATATTAACGATTGTTATTACAATTATAACTATTGGCATGTGTATCGTAATGCAAATACTATATTTGTTAATTTTACCGATTGTAAAATTTTGTATATATATTTAATCGTGTATAAACTTTCAAGATGCATATGTATTTGTAATTTTTATTTTAAAATGTTTCAATATATTTAAATTGGGTTAATTGGGAAAATTAAATTGTATTATTTAAACCTTTTCCTTCTTTTATTTAAATGTATTTTTTTTCACGTACATAATTTTTGTTAATGAAAATGCATTAAAACAATTTTATAATTTGTATTATTTTTTTACTTCCTTAATATTAATTATATATAACATTTCATTTAGGTCAATTATTCCATTGCTCAGCATTATTGCAGCCGCGCCACGCCGTTTGTAACTTGACACTTCCGCCGGCGAGGTGCATTGCACTTCACTTTGACGATGCGCTGCGTCGATCGTGTAAGTTGACACTTCCTCCCGGCGAGAAAAGCATTGTATCGCGTAACTCATAATCAGTTTTACTTTAGAAACCGAACGTGTCAGACGTAAACCGCGCGCAATGTCTCTGTCTTTGTGGTCTCTGTGAGTTTAAACCAAAGAAAAAATTTATTCGAAGTTGAGTTGGATTTACCCTATTTATTGTTCATGGAAAACGTCTTACGAGCTGCGCATGGCCTTCCGTTGTGGTGGAGTTAGAAGCGGGCTTGCTTCTCAACGTTTTTTATTATTATTTTCCGGAATATTCCTAAATTCCTGCGCACGCGCATTCAAGAGTTGTGAGGCGCGCCTTTATGCGTTCAACGCGCCATTTTTCAGAAACGCCGGTTCTAGACAGGAAGTTGTTGCTCCTCCGCTCCTCCGTGACGTCATCCGCCCGATGTAAAAAGATAGGGGGGAGGAGTGTCAACCAAAGGCTTGGGGGAAAAACTAGGTTGGTAGCTAGATATGGTGACTTTTTTAAAAAAAGTAGCAGTCTACCTTATCGGTAATGGTTTAGTTCCACTACCAACCACTAGGTGGCGCGTTACTTTTTTTTTTAAAGTCACCAGATCTTGTTACTTTTCCAATACCAACCTATTTTTTTTTCTCCTCCGCCTTAGGTTGGTACCCTTCCCTATCCTTTTACATTGGGCTGATGACGTCACGGAGGAGCGGAGGAACAATTTCCGGTCTAGAATCGGCGTTTCTATACTACTGATGTCGTTGAACGGAATGATTTCAATTCAAACAGTTTGTACAAAGTTTTAACTCCTTTGTTAATCGTATTCTATCAATAATATTCTTTTTTAGAAATTCTTCACGCGAAGCTCACGGGGGATACTCTCGCTATTGATGTTGCTCTTCCCAGCAGAGTTGTGCCGCTCTCCATGTGAGAGTAAGTTACACTACTTTAGTACTACTTCCATACCAAATTTTATTGCGCTAGACACACGCGTTCAGGTTATACAGGGTGTGTTCGTGGATTATTTCCAACAGTGTATCTTAACGACGTTAGTGAAACCTTTGCAACATTTTCCAATTCGTAAATTCTGCGAATATGGCTATTCATAATGATCTTTTTGTTTTCAAAGCGTTCATTTAATAATTATATGGCAACTGTATAATTTTCACTTGCAACTTCCAAAGATTGAATAACTTCGGCTGCGGTATCTTTTAAAGATGATGTTAAGTATATGAATTTTTGCACGTTTGATAATTTGGAGAACGAGATATTCAGCGTATGCCATACAGCATACCTTCCGATCGCCGATACTCAACTTCGCGTCCGCCGACAATTGGTCCATTAATTCATCCAAAACGAAGTTAAACAAAAGAGGGGAAAGCGGGTCGCCCTGCTTTACTCCCCTCTTGATAAAAATGCGTTCCGTCCTGTCTTTGCCTACCTCAATCACCGTGCTAGCGGCTTTAAAATTTCCCTGGACATAGCGTACGATCGCGGATCGATTCCAAAGCGCCGAAGCGCTCGGACCACGCTCGTTTGGTTGAAACCCTCTCTGGTTGGGGTTAATCTCTATTTCTCCTAGGCGCCTTCCAAAGATTTTGTTGCACAGCCTGAGTAATATACTGGCGATGGTGATCGGCCGCCAGTCGTCCACGGAGTCCGGGTCTTCGGACTTTGGTAACAGCACCGTTCTGCTTTGTGTAAGCTCTTGCGGTAGTCAACCGCAGTAGAGCAATGCATTGAACAGCAGGATCAGCTTATCTTGGTGAACGACCCTAACGTCCGCCATGCGCACCCCGTCTGGCCCCGCACTCTCCGATTTGCCTTGTCGAATGGCAGCTGCAACGTCCCCCACCGTGATGGGAGCGTATATGGCGTCTGAGCCCCGCATGACCTTCGCTTCGAACTTCTCCACGTCCGCCGGCAACTCGGACTCCCAAAGACTGCCATAGGCCCTTTGCACTCTGCCCACGTCAGGGTGTCGCTTTTGCTCGTTGATGAGGGGTTTCCCGGAGAGGATCAAACCGGCCATTAGCCTACGATCTCTTTTAAAGAGATTTTGGGCGGCTCGATACTCAGCCGCCCGCTTGACCTTCGCCTTGGTTGGCCGGTTATCCTTTTTCGGGCCCGGCCTGGACGTAGTTGTTTTGGGAACCCCTCTGTTAACGGCCCTAGAGCCTTTACGCGACATCCCCTTAATGAGGGCAGTGGTGTAACACTGCAGTGCTTCGCCTCCGCTCCACTGTGCAGGCAGTTCAATAGGGAGATACCTTCGTTACCGACTCGCTCGGATATGTTCTCCGCAAAGTGTTCACGCAGGAACGCCAGAACCGGATCGTTTGGGGCTTCAGGGATTGCACAGGCATCCGGGGTCATGCGATGGTCATCGGCTTCCTGGGCTTCCATGATATCTAAACGATATCTTTCCACCCGGGCCTTATAGGTTGGCTTCCGCCGCTGTCCCTTGACAGCGTCCACCGTCCTTCCTGGGGTCTCCGAAATGTACTGATTCGGGAACAAGCCCGAAGGCATGTTCGCCTCCAACAGCGCCATACGGTCAAGTTCTAGGTCTGACCATCTCTCTCTTCCTCCGCTAGCCTCCTCCTCTAACTGGCCATAATAAAACTCAGTGTGCGCTCTCCACATATGTTTTCGCATTCCGGCAAAGGTTTTAAAAGTCATTTCATATTTATGCCAGTTAAAACGTGTCAATTCTTGTTTACACTCTTATCATCCGGTTGGCTGCTGTTGGTCTAGTCGATCACGCTTTTTCCTTCAAACGACGCCTCCCGGATGCAACTTTTTGTTTTTATTTATGATTTAAACAAGTTTAAACACGTTTAAACAAGTTGAAACAAGTGTTGATGAGGTGCAATGAACTTTACTTAATCTCGGTGATTTAATAATAAAAACTGTTTAATTCGCATTTTATGTAGCAATAACACCTGAGAGCAATCTGATATGTGATCAGAAGAAATCTGATATGTAATCTGATACCCTATTGTTCATACTTATGTACCTATATTAATTGTTTTATAAAATTTATGTTTAACTTATGAAACGTAAAAAATTTCCGACCGATGACCGTGATGTTCATCTGTATGGATATATATTTTTTTAAATGTAATTGTATAATAAAAGTTATGTATACTTAAAAATTAAATAATAATAATAAATGTATTTCGTAACCTTCGAGCGGGCGCGCTGTTATAAAATTTATCACAATCTTCGTTTTTTTAATATACATTGTTGGAAATAATTCACGAGCACACCCTATATAATCTGAACGGGTGAAGATATATCCATAATATTTGCGGAGCACAAAGGTTTACTGTAGACGAGTTTATTCAGGGAGTTTCGAGTTGTTCTGTCGCGGCATTGTTGACTGAGCCGCCCTTCCAAGTGGAACATTCCGTCGCTATGAAGACAGAAGTGGATGGTAAATACCGGTCGTTTTTAGTGTGGTGTGAAGGACCACATTGTTATCTTACTCTGTGCACAATGGATGGGCGATCGCGTTACTTAAGCGAGTTTGGGCGAGGAATGTTTGTGGGTATGCACATTGAGGGTGTATCGTTCTGTGAAATTGCGCGTCGTCTCGAGCGGTCGTTATCGACAGTGCAACGGGCATGGCGAGAATGGTCTGAGGTAGGACATAAGTACCTTCAGCCGCAACCGGGACGGCCCTGCGCGTCCGCATCACACGAGGATCGCGCTCTTGTGCTCAGTGCTTTAGCGTGGTATGTGTCCTCCTCAAGGCAACTTGGAGCTGTTTGGCCACTGGCAGCGGAAGGCGCACTCACTACGCGAACAGTACGGCGGCGTTTGGTAGATAGTGGACTGGCGCGCGCGTTGTGCGATACAGGGGATTGCAGTAACACCCAAGCACCGCAGCATACGTCACGAGTGGGTCGACGCTAGGCATTAGTAGGTTGCCGAGTAGAGGGACATTTTGTTTTCCGACGAATCAAGATTCGAATTGAGCACCGGTGATGCGCGAATTTTAGTTCGTCGGAGCCGTGATGATCGTCTACTCGAGCAGTGTGTGCAAGAACGCCCTATCCACCGACAACCGAGCATTATGGTATCGGGTGCGACTACATATGGTGGACGTACACGTCTGCTGCGTGTATAGCAGACCATGACGGGTCAACGATACGTCGATGAGGTGCTACGGTCCGTTGTGCTTCCCTACGTTCGGCGGCTCCTAGGCCTGCTATACATGCACGACAACGTACGACAGCACATCGGGCGTATTGTATAGACCTTTGTGGAAGAGCACCGTATACGAATGCTTCCATGGCTAGCTCGGTTTCCGCATCTGAATCCGATTGAACATGTTTGGGACATGACTGGTCGGAGACTTCTACGTTATCCGGCTTCCTCGGCTAACGTTGAGGAGCTATGGAGGCGAGTTGAGGTGGTATGGTTGGCCATCCCTCTCGCTACAATATAGCGCCTTATAGACTCCATGCCACGTCGTGTAGAGATGGTACGCGAAGCTCACGGGGATATCTATTGATGTTTCTCCTCCCAGCAGAGTTGTGCCGTTCTCCATGTGAGAGTAAGTTACACTACTTTAGTACTACTTCCATACCAAATTTTATTGCGCTAGACACACGCGTTCAGATTATACAGGGTGTGCTCGTGAATTATTTCCAACAGTGTATTTCAGTATATAATGCATTTGGAACGATTTAACGCTAATGTATTCGTGTAACCATATATTTTGAACATTACGATGAGAAAATTAAAAAAAAAAACTATTGGCGTCGTTTTTATGGCAAAAAAAGGTGTGAAAGATAAAAAATTTACACATTAATTGCTGATTGATAAGGCCGTATTGATATTATGGGATGAATTTATGGTGTAAATGTATTATAAACACGTTTCGAGTCATATGTGAAGGTTTTCGGGTTGTTTTCTGACTTTAAAAAAATACAGGTCCGTAATGAAAGTTTTCTCGGAATCGAAATTTTTTTCTTCATCTTTTCAATATTTCAATCTTTTCAATTTTTTCGCTAGTTTGTATAAATATTCAATATATTCAAAGGTTTTTTGCGTGTAAATAAGAGGTCTGTTGGGATCGGAAACTAAATTTTAAAACGCCATGAGGGTTTGTTTGCACAGGCCGTATTTATTTTTTAGGAGTTATTTACGATTAGTTTTTATGAGTAGGTAATCCTCGGAAGATTTCGGGGTATATTTAGAATACGGTTGTCAATATATAAGTTTAGAGATCCACGTTATAGTCATTGTGTAAAGTGTCGTTAGAGCGAAAAGAAGTCTTTTTATGCAAAAGTTTCTGTGTTGAAAAAAATATTGAATGTGTTTGTTTAATTAAATAGAAATATTAATTCTGTTTATCTCATTGTTTTATAGAATATAATGTTTTTAATTCAATTTTCATATTTTAAATTTAAATGCTATTTTATTTTTCATTTGTAAAAAAGAAACTGGTTTTAAAAGTCACGTTCCTCGTTTTATTCCAATTCAATTCAGTTCTTTACATAATTCAGACAGAGTGTTTATTCAACAATTCATGAAGGTGTTAATTGATTCTTATCAAATTGTTAGTTCAGTTAAAGTTCATGTATTAAACAGTTAAATAAACTAATTTAAGTGATACACGGGGTGTTTTTCTTTCGAAATCTTACTTGTGTGCGTGTAAGTACTTTTTTTCAAAACATTCTTTTCTTTATATAATTCAGAAATTTTCTTATACCCGGCAATTGGTATAATTATTAACAGTGTTAAAATATAACAAGTGTTAAAATTTAATCTATTATATAAATGATGGCAGCACAAGAAATATTATCTAAAAGTGACATTGAAAACAACATTCAAGAACTATTTGATAAACCGAAAAAAGAAGAAGAAAAAAATGAGTGATGAAGAAATTGAAGTAAATAATTTTGACAGCGCATCTGAAGTGGATAATTCTTCTGAAGAGTATGAAGACAGTATTGAGACATGTATAGAAGATTTTTATGTTGGAAAAGACAATGTCAAAAAAAATATTAACATAATAAAAGATGTTTCAGGTCCTACTTGTGGTGTAAACAATCTTAGTGAATTAGAACTATTTCAAAAAATTATCGATAGTATAATGCTTGAAAATATTGTGGCACATACAAATACTTATATAGAATCTCTGAGATCAAATCGTGATTACACACGAAGCAGAGATATCAAAGATACTAACATAAACGAATTATTGGCTTATTTGGGAATACTTTTCTTAATAGGTATTAAAAAGTCACGTTTTGCGAATGTAAAAGAAATTTGGAGCAGTGATGGAACAGGCATTCAAATTGTTAGAGCAGTGATGAACTACAAACGATTTTTGTTTTTAACTCGATCACTTTGATGATAAAGTCACAAGAGTGGATAGACGTAAAACTGACAAATTGGCAGCAATTCGGTGTTTTTTCGAGAAATTTCTAGAAAACAGCGTGTTTCAAGTTAGGTGAATTCGTCACAATAGGCGAAATGTTGCATCCTTTCCGAGGTAGATGTGCATGAATACAGTATATGCCAAACAAACCCGCTAAATATGGGATAAAAATATATGCACTTTGCTACGCGAAAACTTTTTATACATACAACATAGTAATTTATTGCGGCAAGCAACGAGGTGGTTTGTATATGGTATCTAACAAACCGATGGATATTGTAAAGCGATTAGTAAAACTAATAGAAAATTCAAACAGAAATGAAATTACTACCGTCAACTACTATACCAGCGTAGCTCTAGCAGATTATTTACTACAGAAGAAATTAACACTGAATAAAAAAGAATAAACGAGAAATCCCTTCAGCATTTTTACCAAATAAAATGTGTGTTTTTCAGTACCCTTATTCTTATTAATGCGAACTCGTTGTCATAAAATGTATGATTTTATAACATAAGCGGGCGCATTTGTTATAAAATCGAGCGCGCTCGCTCGAAAATTGATACGGACCTATGTTATAAATTTTATACACAGCGCGCCCGCTCGAAGGTTCATCATTCTGTTGTTTGTATTTCACCTTCAATTCATCAATCCGCTTAAATTGAATCTAATTTTTAATTTGTATTATTTACATTATAGACAACTTAAATGTTACCGATTGTTAAATTTTGTATATATTTAATTGTGTGTTAACTTTCAAGATTTTATTTTAAAATGTTTCAATATATTTAAATTGGGTTAATTGGGAAAATTAAATTGTATTATTTAAACCTTTTCCTTCTTTTATTTAAATGTATTTTTTTGCACGTACATAATTTTTGTTAATGAAAATGCATTAAAATAATTTTATAATTTGTATTATTTTTTTACTTTCTTAATATTAATTATATATATATAGCATTTCATTTAGGTCAATTATTCCATTGCTCAGCATTATTGCAGCCGCGTCGCGCCGATTGTAACTTCACATTTCCGCCGGCGAGGTGCATTGCACTTTACTTGGTGATGCGCCGCGCCGATTGTCGTAAGTTGACACTTCCGCCCCGGCGAGGAAAGCATTGTATCGCGTAACTCATAATCAGTTTTACTTTAGAAACCGAACGTGTCAAACGTAAACCGCGGGCAATGTCTCGTAGTCGTCTCTGTGTTTTTCTTTTTTTCGGTCTTTGTGAGTTTAAACGAAAGAAAAAATTTATTCGAAGTTGAGTTGGATTTATCCGTCAAACGTAAACCGCGCGCAAGGATGTTGGTAAACCGAAGCCCGCTCATATAATTGAATTTGTAAAAAAAAGCACCATAACATTAAGGTTTTTATTATTTTTTTACTATTTATTATGTAATTAAAATATTTATTAATACTTCTATTGGGTTGATTCGGGGGAAAAATTAAATTGTCTTAAATTGTGTTATTATTATATTCCGGAATATTCCCAAGTTCCTGCGCAAATTTCCTACCGATGACCCTGATGTTCATCTGTATGTATATAAATTTCATAAACCATAATTGTATCATAAAATTTGTTTTAAAAATTAAATAATAAATGTATTAACATATAATTTTTGTTTATATTTTTCTACCAACCAAATTTTTTTTCCATGATTTTAAATTTTCGCACGCCATCTATGCCTCCCATCAGGTAAATTTAAATTTTAAAAATATAACAGCGCCACCTATCACCCATCAGGTAAATTTAAATTTTAAAAATATAACAGCGCCACCTATCACCCATCAGGTAAATTTAAATTTTAAAAATATAAGAGAGCCATCTATCTAGCCCGATGGTTAGTAATTTCCGGCCCAACTTAAAAAGATGACAGCGCCATCTATCGTTCATCAGGTAAATTTTAAGCTGCGCCATCTATCTGCCATGAGGTAAACCAACCCTTTTTTAGTTTAACTACACACCACCAGATGGCGCCACATGAATTTTGAATTTCAAATTTCCCACCAAATTTCCCGCGCTGTGACGTCACTTCCTGCGCATGCACAGAGAGCAACATCCGCTCCAGAACTCTCATTATTATACTACTTGTGGAAACTGCGGCCAGGCGTGCTTAAGGACTTGTATAACTTATGTCTCGAACAGAGAAAGTTCCCTGGTCTGTGGAAAACCGCGGAAGCGGTTATGTTATTAAAGAGAAAAGGGGTGGTGGACAATGTGAAGACCTACAGGTTGATTTCCCTACTGCCTGTGTTGGGCAAACTATTCGAGCGGCTATTGTGGATGAAGATTGACGAGAGTTATAGAGAAAATGTAGGCCACAACTCGAAGCAATACGGGTTCCGTGCGGGGAGAGGCACCGTGGATGCCTTGTACAAAGTGCGGGAAGTAGTGCTGACCAGTGACAGCAAATACGTCCTGGGTGTCTTCGTGGACATAGCGGCGGCCTTCGACACGGTATGGTGGCCGAGTGTATTGCTCAGGCAGCGGTTGGCCGGGGTCTCGCGAAATGTATACGAGGTAGTGCGCGATTACTTTCGAGGTCCGCATCTGGTGGAGGTCAAGGCGAAGGTGGTCATGATAGTGTCGAAATTGAAGGGCATCATGAGAGCGGAATGGGGATTGGGAAGAAGGTCACTGCGAACTATCTACTCCGGGCTGTTTCTGGGCGTGGCACTGTACGGTGCGGAACTGTGGGGTGAGAGGTTGGAGAACTCCCACCTACGGAGAAAACTCGCCTCCATCCAGAGAAGTATGTTGGTAGCGATGATGCCAGTGTGCAGGACGTCTTCTACGGAGTCGCTTCAGGTGTTGGGTGGTTGTCCTCCGTTGCAGTTGGTGGCTGCTGGAAGATATGTTGGATTCCTGAAAAAGAAAGGCGTTAACAAGGTAATACTAGATATAAGTTGTGATACCGAGGGATCTAAGAAATCTGAAATAAAAAGGTATATAAAACATAAAGTAATGGCCGTATGGCAAATTAGATGGGACAGTAGTGAAAGGGGTAGGGTCACTTACCGTTTTGTTCCTAAGGTTAAGGATAGGTGGCCCTCGTGGATGCGGATTGATTTGCACCTCGGTTTCGCGTTGACTGGGCACGGTCCGATCAGAGAAAACCTCCGCAGACTGGGATTAGAGGAGTCGGATCGGTGTTCCTGTGGAGAGGTGGAGTCGGTCGAACACATGCTGGGCGCTTGTCCTTTGTATGGAGAATTAAGGTCCCGATATTTAGCAACGCAAGGTCTGCGTATATGGTACGAAATACGTTTGAAAAAGGTAATGACGACAAAACATATATTATTTATATTATTATAGGAGTGATAATTATCTGTGATATTTTACCTTATTTGTTTATCCGATGTGCGTTGGAAATGTTCCCTTCGGGAGATTCCGAGATGATGGCGGGCTGGTTCCTGCTGGGGACCTAAAACAGAAAGAAAAGTTAGTTGAGTGGGTTGTATATGTCTCGCCTTCGGGTGAGTCGTTCCAGTTGTGATTCTGCAACTAGAAATGACAAATTCTCTTCTTAATGATGTGACGGCTCCGAGACAATTCTGATGACCACAAGGTATTGGTTTTAATTTTCTATGTTGGGTGGAGTTGATGAGAGTTGAGAGAGCGTGTGAATGTGGAGGATGGCTCTCCTGGTGTGCCGGGGGTTGGTCACCGCGGAGGAAGGTCTGGGTGCGGTACCGCCTTGGCAACGGTTACTTGTGTCCGTCTCCTGAGGGACTGCCGAACAGAAGCGTAAGTCTGCCCCTACTGTCGTCAAGGCTTCTGGTAGCTATAAACGCTGAGCAGGGCTGAGATGGCAGAGGGAGGGCCTTCGGGCACCGCGCGGCTGCGTGGAGGGTAGGTGTGTGCCCTCGGGGGAGGGTTCGAGGGGCGTGCCGGGGGTCTGGTCGTGGCCTGGACTGGATGCCGCGGGGGTGGTCGTCGGTGCGGTGGCGAGTCGTCCTGGGTGGCGGGAAGGTGTGAATTAAATGTTGTCCTGCGTTGGTCTTAGTCAGTGTAGCTCAGGTGAGTCGGAAGTGGTTTCCTGGTGCGTGGGGCCCCGCCTCCACGTGGCAGGGATGGTAACTTCTCCCTTCGGGGAGAAGGCAAAGTGGGCGAGTATATATGAGAGGAGAGATTGAAGCGGCTATGGGCTATGCCCTGGTACCGCATGTTGTGTTGAGTCTGTGTTGTGTGTGTGTGTGTCCCTACCTACTATCTAGCGAAACCACTGCCAAGGGAACGGGCTTGGAAAAATTAGCGGGGAAAGAAGACCCTGTTGTGCTTGACTCTAGTCTGGCAATGTAAGGAGATATGAGAGGTGTAGCATAAATGGGAGACTTTGTCGATGTTGAAATACCACTACTTTCATCGTTTCTTTACTTACTCGGTGAGGCGGAACGCGTGCGTCATCCGCTTTCGGTAGAGCAAAAGGGCAAAAGCTGATCCCGATGTTCAGTACGCATAGGGACTGCGAAAGCGCGGTTAGAGTATGCAGTAATTGTTTGGTATCCATTCTATCAGTTTTACGCGAATGCGCTTGAATCTATACAAAAAACATTTTTAAAGTACCTATGCTTTCGACTGGATCGTGTTTACCCGCCTAGGGGTGCAGAGTACGCGTTTCTCCTTTCGCGGTTTGATTTTCTTTCACTACAACAGCGCAGAGTTGTTTACATAGTTAAATTTATTCATAAACTGTTGCATTATGATATTGATTGCGGCTGGTTGTTGGACGTTCTATAATTGCCGTAATAATAGTAACACTTTACAAAAATCTCCTGTCTCGTTAATGTTTTTTGATTCCTTGAACACGGTGGTTGCGGTAACTTTGGATCATTTCGGCATGCAGTAGATTGTTTCAGTAGTTATGATTACGATTAGTTTAATAGGTTATATTACTTTGTATTTTTGCTTATAGCTATATCTTTTTCATTTAGTTAATTTAAATATTGTGATGTTATAATTTTTTTTTTCTGTAACTGGGTGGTACCTGTGGGAAATAAAGTCCTATTATTATTATTATTATAATTAATTTGTATGTTTATGGTTTTTTTTTAGTTCTTAAGTGTTTTAGCGATGTGGCGGTATCAACTTTTCCATAAAGGTTTATTCTATTGATTGGGTAAGTGGAATAATTTATTTAATTTTTTTATCTTTCTTATTGTAAAGAATAAGTTTTTGATTTCTTATATTTAATTTCTAATAATTTAATTAATTTTTGCGTTTTATTTTAACTTTCGATTTTTTTTTCGTTTAAGTCTAAAAACATTAATTGTTAATCTTTTTTAATAATATTCGTTTATTTCATTTTGTATTACAATTTTAACTCGGTTTTTAGGTTTTTATAAGTTTTATATTTAAATGTAGGTAATTTTTTTTATTATTAATAAACATTAAATTAAATAGTGGTAAATAAAAATCATGATAAAATGGTTCGGTCGAAAGCTAAATTGTCGAGTAGTGGAAAATATAGTTCGCAAGCGACGAGGAGGTCGCAGAGATATATTAATACGGCGAATAGAGAAATTTTATCGCCAAAAAGCGAAACGGCGTTACGGGGACCCGTTGTCGTTTTGGAGCGGTTACAGGTGAACGTACCGGTAAATCCTGAGGGCCGTGCACGGGCGGAAGAAGCTACTGTAACAACGATGGAACCTCTGCCGGGACCGTCGTCGGCCGTGGTAATACCCCGTTTAGGAGAGGGCGAGATAGAGGAATGCGAAATTTCTCAGCCGGGCCAGCAAACAAAAGCGGAATCACGGAGACCGTACGTGATGATCGTACGTATCGTGTGTGATCTCTCAGAGGAGCCGCGAGCAAGCAGATTTTGCCATAGCGGGACGGTTGCGACGTAACGCTGCGGCATCAACTGAATACGGCGAAGAACGTTACCATAAGGGAGTTTGACATTGCTGTGTCGGGAAGAATTTTCAATTTTACATAATTCGGGAAAACTGTTTCAACAATATATCGTTGACGCGTGGGTCAGAGCTGAAGCAAGCGAATTATGGTATTTGAAGCAAAATCAAGAAAGATTTAGACTCGTGTCGGCCGATGTAGTTCGACGACGTTTGGAAGACCAATTTAGAGGTACAGATACCAGAATTGGCAAAATATGGGTGTTACCCACATCGCATACGGGATCTATAAGATACAAGAATCGAAAATACTTGGAAGCGTTAGCTATGGTAGCCAGACACGGTAAGCCCGACCTCTTTATTACAATGACCTGTAATCCGAAATGGGATGAAATTCAAAACAATCTTGAATACGCCCAAAAGTACGAGCACCGCCCGGACTTGGTTGCGAGGGTGTTTAAAACGAAATTAAACGAATTCATCGACTACATCGTACACAATCGAATTTCAAAAACGTGGTTTACCGCACGCCCACATTTTAGTTGCGATGAGGCTCGAAGATAAATTTGAAGATGTCGAAAGTATAGATAAATTAAT
Organism: Onthophagus taurus; assembly: GCF_000648695.1. Lineage (NCBI taxonomy): Eukaryota > Metazoa > Arthropoda > Insecta > Coleoptera > Scarabaeidae > Onthophagus > Onthophagus taurus. The sequence goes on along the minus strand of NW_019281274.1, from coordinate 17,234 downwards.
ATCTTCCCGTTTGCCGTACGAAAAGGAAGAGCCCGGATTACATCGAATAGTCGCCGAGTGTTATATACACGAAGAGATATCCGAAGGATTTTTGCGAAGAAACGATATTGCACGTGGGTCATATAGAACAGCCGCAATACAAGAGACCGTACGACGGTCGATCGATCCAAATGGGAGATGTGGTAATCGATAATAGAAGCGTCGCTCCTTACAGCAGGTACGCTGCGATGAAATATAAGTGCCACATAAACTTCGAGATATGCGGATCGTTGGCCTCTGTAAAATATTTGCATAAGTACGTGCATAAAGGACCGGATTGTATTACAATAGAATCGCGCAACGAAAGGAACATCTTGGAATGGAATGAAATCGATCGATATTTAGAATGTCGCTATGTTAGTTCGATGGAAGCGGTTTGGCGTTAGTTTGAGTATAAATTAAATGACAAATCCCACAGCGTCGTTGTACTTGCCCGTACACATGCCAAACGAACAAACGTTCATCGTAGACGACGATGCTGAAAATGCCGATTCTGAAGCGGCCCTTAGAAAACCCACAAAGTTAATGGCATATTTTCGTTTGAACCAGATCGATCCGGACGCGAGGGACCTTAAATATCCGGAGATACCCGAACACTACGTGTGGGAGGATCGCGACGGCAGTTGGAGAAGAAGAAGTAAACGCTGTAAAGTCATCGGCGTGATGATGGAGGTGAGTCCCACGGATATGGAAAAATTTTATCTTCGAATGCTATTGGCGCACGTAGCGGGTTCCACATCGTTTGAAGCGTTGAGAACCGTCAACGAAACGGTATGCGAAACATTTCAAGAAGCCTGCCGGAGAATGGGACTTTTGGAACGCGTCGATGAATACGATCGCTGCGTGATCGAACCGGCGAATAACGCTCCTCCGAAACGTCTTAGGCGCCTATTTGCTCTTATTTGTTTGGTTGCCGTAGATAATGCCGCGTTAGAATTAAGTCAACTATGGCTGAATCACCGAATCGCGTTAATGGATGATTTCCTTTACGCCGGTAACGACGAAAGCTTTGCGGAAGATAAAGCGTTGAGAGAAATCGAAGAGCAACTACTGCGAAACGGGAAAACGCTGCAGGTGATAGGATTCCCGTCGGTGGACGAGGAAGCGTTACGAAACGCGAGAAGAACGGCGGATGAAGACGTAAGAGTTGGAGGAGAAGAGGAACAACAAGAAGATATCAAAAGGACATTAAACGGGGATCAATTGCGGGTATTCGACGAAGTGACGCAGGAAATCGAATTTAATATGTTAGGATTACGGACTGGACGTAATTTATTTTATGTAGACGGGCCTGGAGGCACGGGAAAAACGTTCCTGTATAATATTCTGTTGAAGTACGTGCTGCGTCGATATAGAAAGAGTGTCATCGTCGTAGCGTGGACCGGTATAGCGGCCGTACTGTTAGAAAATGGAAAAACCGTGCACAGAGCGTTTAAATTACCATTACAATTAAACGAAGATTCCGTGTCAGCAATGGAATTTTAAATGTTTGGATAATTATCCAAATGTAAATGTAAATTCTATATTACATTGTAAGTGGGGGTTTGATGGTAGCGGATGTCATTCGACTTATAAACAAAAGTTTATCACAAATGCAGAGGGAAAAGATGATTCCCTATTTGTGTCTTCCTAGTCCCATTACGATTGGAAGACAATGATAATAATATTGTATTGTGGAAGAACCCCACACCATCATCTATACGGTTTTGTAGACCGATTAGATTACAATGGGTGCATGAAAATGCCGCTCTTATAAGAACCGAAGAAAAATATATATTTCAAACCAAATAAGCTCCCTTCAGCCATATACCTCAAAATGTGTAAGTGTTAACTTTTCTCTTTATTTCACGATGGTGGATGGCAAGGTATAAAGTCTTCGTTTTCTTAAAACTTTATTTGAATTATTCATACATTTAGGTCTGTAATTCTTTGATGGGAATTTGAAGGAATCATCTGGAATGGAATGTTATTTATGCAGAGCAAAAATTTCACAGATGAACGGTAGAGCTAGAAGGTTTTAAGTTTGGTTTGTCTGTTCTCCATACATACATTCGGTTTTTTGTGTGTCTGCTTCACATTTCATACAGATTAGAAATTAGAACTTGGAAGGTGACTGGTTCATACGTACTTTTACTAAATTATCATCAGAGATTACTGGTATGACAATTTTATAGTAAGCGCGCATGTACTAATCATTTTATACTTCAATTAAGGAATTGACGAGGTACTAATACAGCGATTTGGCGTTGTTTTGGCTGCAATAAACAGTGGGTATAATATTAATAGCAATGAATTTGATAAATATTGTTTCAAAACTGCCGAAAAGTACGTCCATTTTATAGTTGGTACTATATGCCAACCAGCGTTCATAAAATTTTGATACATGGATCTGCAGTCATTAAAGAAGCTCTACTACCTATTGGAGAGTTGTCGGAAGAAGCGCAAGAAGCTAATAACAAAAAAATCCGAAAATTTAGAGAGAGCCACACAAGGAAATGTAGTCGACTGGATACGAATGAAGATCTATTTAAAAGACTGCTACTCAGCCCCATTTCACCCCCCCCCAGCTCACATCCATTTATAAGTAATTTTCAACAGCGCATTTCTAGAAAACATAAAAAGATGAGTATGGAGACTAAAAGATTAATTATAATAGACAATGTAGAAGACCAGGAAGAAGAAAAAGATCGCGAAGAAGAAGATGAATATGACGAAGAAGAAGAATCAGAACAAGAGCTATATGAGACAGGATGCAACGAAGATGAAGATGACGAAGAATGGTCTGAAACAGAACAAAAAGAAACACATATTGTTAAACAACGTAGATAATTTATAGAGAATTAAATTCCCTTTCTGATAGGCTAAAAAAGCATGGTGCATTCCATTTAAAATTTTCTACTTTCTCGCCATTGAAAATGGAGAAACAATAATTCAATTTTTGACCACCCTGTATAAGATACCCCGATACAACAAATGATAAACTATTTGACAGCATCTGAAGAATAATCGTACCAATTTAGACCTTTTTTGAATGAACGTTGGCTGAGATATGGGGTTTTAAAGAGCATGGTGAAATTTACCAAAAAAAGGTTAGAACCAAAATAACTCGAAAACAAATAACGCTAGGAACCAATAACTTTTATCAAAGTTAACCTATTTTTTTACGTACAATTAACTGGTGTAATAAAAACTATAGCATTCCATTTAAAATAACGAAATTATGGTCTACTTCCGGTAGACTGGAAGTGGCAGCCATCTTAAAAATATTTTAGATTGAAAGTTCCGCATGAACAACCCATGCTACCGAAATTTCAAAAGTGTACGAATAGTGGAACCTGAAAAAGTTCTAACGAATCAGTTACGTGAGATACTCTGTAGTTAAAGATTTATTTATAGAAACCTTACATCGAAGTAAACTATATAATCAATTTAGTTTAAACAATTTTGTATTTAGCTATCCTTCACGATTTAATAGCGTTGTATAAAATTTTGTATTTATCCAATTCTAAGGACCTAAATTATATGAAAAAAATAGAATGTGGCCTCAAGTAAATTAGTACTTCCGGTTGACATATTTGATCCAAAAGTTCACAAAGTCTTTAGCATATAGTCCTATAGCCACATACCAAGTTTCAAAAAATTATCTCAACCCAAACTGCGTTAAAATATTTTTGTTCGGGTTTTTTCGAATTTAGACCACTGTGCGGTGGTGCAAAGCTACCATCCGTGGGATTATGCCTGAACGCCTCTAAGGCCGTATCCTTTCTAGTCAAAGGTGGCAACGATACCCTTAGGAGTTCCGAGAGTCGAAAGGCTCAATAAAATGTTACTCTATTAGGCGATCGTCGCACGAGCCCCTATTTGAGCATTTATTATTACGGTCGAACATGGGTACCTTACAGTTCGATGTCGGAACTTGGAATTGTTTGTAGACGACTTACGTACCAGGCGGAGTGTTGTACTCGGTAGAGCAGTTACCACGCTACGATCTGTTGAAACTCAGCCCTTTGCTTGGGGATTCGTCGTGTCGGTTACACGAGGTCCTCAGTCGCGTACGGACGGCGGCCAGTTCTCTTTCGTACGTTTATATTTATTTATTTTTCTTTAATGAAAAATAATACAAGGAAACGTCGTCGTCAAGAGGGACAGTGGGCGACCGACCGACCAATATTAAACATAATAAACGACAAAATTTGTATGAGAGAAGAGAGCTCGTTGTATGTGTACCATTATACGTTCAAATATTTCAATAAAAATATTCGAAGTATAGATAATGTATTAAGTTTATTGTCGAAAATAAATAAATATTAAAAGCCAGGTACTACTGCTATCGATGCGTTCTAACAACGAAACACGCTTAAGACGACCACTTCTATTGAAAGTAGAAGAGGAGTCGTTGGGTTTCGTGTGAACGGTCGTTCGTTCGTTCGTTCGTCCGTCCCAAACGACGACGTCGACAGAGAAAGCCTTGCGCCCGAGAACGAGGCGAAAGGCCAATTTGAGACGCGCATAGTGTCCTTCTTAGTATAAAACCATCTCCCACTGAATAGTACGATCTTTAAAAAACGGTGTCGTTGTTTTCTGTGCGTGTTAGACCGCTTGCTCGGACATTAACGCCGGGCGATAACCGATTTTACATTCCCACTGAATAGTAGGAACTTGGAAAAAAAATTTTTTTTTTCCCTTTTTTTTTTGTCGTTTACATTCTTTCTTTTCTACGATGATGGTTGATTTCGTATCACATTTGATACCTGGGTCAACCGTTCCTTCGTGACCTTTCCGCTGCTTATGGTTGGTACCTTTAGTATTCGTATCCTTACGATAGTTTCTGAATTTCGCCTCGACTCCGTTTAGCATTTTGTTCTCTTGTTACTGGCTATACTAACTAACAATCAATAATACGGTAGGAGTTTTTATGTGAATTATATTTGTTTTATAGCATGTATTTACTTTTTTCTTGTAATATTGTTCTGTAATTGATCTTTCTTGTGAAATAAAGTGAATTATTATTATTATTACTGTTGGTGATATTTTGGGATTTTGGGAACAACATGTATTTATTGAAATACGACGGACTGCGAACAGAACGTGTGTGTAGTGTGCATTGCAAAATTGTTTCAAATGATTTGTTATAAAATTTACAAAAAAAAAAAAACAAAAACAATTGTTAAATAATATTTTACCCCTACATATTTTATTTGGCCCTCTCCGTCCATAACAGCCTAAAACTAACAATATAAAAAAATAAAATACATAAACAATCGTACGGAAAACAAACGAATTTACAACAAAGGTGTCGAATCGAAAGGTAATAAGCGGAAGCGGTTTAAGTAAGTAACGTTATCCTTAAATTTACGATTGAAACGGTAAAAACTGCTATTATATTTATGTTATAAATTATCGAAAGAAATAATAGTAATAACACAAAAAAAGGCAACGGCACGCGGTGTTCCCAAGCGGTCACCCATCCAAGTACTAACCGCGCCCGATATTGCTTAACTTCGGTGATCGGACGAGAACCAAAAAATCAAAATCAAAATAAAATTTTATGAGTTATAGTCAATTTAACAAAAATATTTCCAAAGTTACTTAAAACTAGGTAATATTTCATTTTATAAAAATACATATCAAGAACTTTTCGGGAGCAGGTAGGCTTTTTAAGTTCATTTATTTATTAATTTCACGGGTTTTCTATAGGGGGGGATATTTACAATGGGTAGTTGGGGGAAATTAAATATATGTACATGAATGTACATAAATATATAGTAACTATAGCGAAAGAACCGCGTACAATAAGTTTTTTGATTGGAGGGTGGTCAATCTTTCTAGTTCTTGGTCAGCAACTTGCTGAACGCCATAAACGGACGTGACCCTGGTGTGTAAAAGTGTTAGGGTGGTTTTTGGTTTTAATTTTGGGGGATCAGGATAAAAGGTTCAGTTGGGAAGGGTGTGGGATTAAATTTGATGGAGTTAGCTTTTAATTATGTCGGGCATAAGGTTCAGGTTGTTTGTTTCGTGGGGGAATTTTTATTTGGTATTTTGTGTGGGGTGGTTAGTGATGTGTTTGATGAGTGTGTTTGGGTGATGTTTGGAGTAAAATTTTTGATTGAGTTGGGTGAGGATTTGTTTGATGGGTTTTGTTTTGGTGATTTCGTGGAGGTGCTGGATATTAATGTAGCGGTTCGAGTTGGAGATAATTCGGACGGTTTTATTCTGGCAGGTTTGCAGTTTTTTTGGGCCGCATTTGACCAGATAGGAGCGGCATAGGTTAGTGAGGGACGGATGATGGTGGAGTATAATGTTTTGTTCTTTAGATTTAGGGAGCTACTTCTTGAGATGAGGGGATAGATTGTTTTTATGGTATGAATGTGAGTCTTTGGTCGAGAGTGACGCCTAGGTGCTTTATTTCAGTTTTTAGGGGAATGCTTGAGTTGGAGATCTTGAGAGGAAGCGGGATTCTAGTGGGGTGATTGTTTTTGGTAAATATTATTGACTCGGATTTTTGGGGTTAACCGTGATTTTCCAGTGATTGTAATATTTTTCAAGGAGTCTCAGGTGGGCTTGTAGTGAGAGGATTGTAATTTTGGGATCTTTTGAGTGGGCGTAGATCGCCGTGTCGTCGGCGTAGGTGGCTAGGTTCGTTTGAAGAAGTTGGAGGAGGTCTGCTGTGTAGAGGTTAAAGAGGTGTGGGGAAATAACAGCGCCTTGGGGAACGCCTGAATGGATGGTTTTAGGTCGGGAGAGTGTGTTGTTGAGTTTGACTTGTATTTTTCGGTTTGATAGGTAGCTATGGATGAGTTTGATGAGGTGGGGTGGATAATTGAAGGAATTGTTGTGTAATTTCGTGGTGCTGTGGTGTTGTGTTGGGTTTTGCTTTGTGAATGTTACAGAAATGTGTGGCTAGGAGGTTTGCTTTAGCAGGATCTGTTATTTTATAGGAATTGTGGGAAGAGAGAACGGGTAGGGGTTTGAATTTAGCTTTTAGTTTGCGGATTTCCTGCCAAATGGAATTATCGTTGGGGGAAAGGGATTGCAGTTTACGGGACCATGTATTGTTTCTGTGTAGTTTTAGTTCGGAGCGGATTTGTTTATTGAGGGAATGGAATTGTGTCTGGATTGTGTGTGCGTTGGTGGAGACGTCGGAGGCGGTTACGGTTTTTGATTAGGGTAGCGATGTGTGGGGGGGTTGGTGTACGATGTAGGTTTCTTTTGGTGATAAGGGGAATAGCGGCGTTTTTGGCAGTTTGGATTGCGGAGATTAGGATGTCGATTTCGTGTTCGAGATGTTGGATGGAATCTATCGTGGGGGTTGTTTGGATGGATTGGTTAATAATTTCTTTGTACAGGGGCCAGTTTGCGGATCTGAAGTTTAGGATTTTGATGGGTTGTTGTGGAGGGGTAAGATGTTCTCCTATTTTGATGAAAATAGGACAGTGATCGGAGGAAAGGTCGTTGGGGACGATAGCTTCGGGTAGGTCGGGGATATTTTTGGCTATTGCTATGTCGATTGTTGTGGGGGTTGATCCGTTATCTGGGTGATGGGTCGGTTTAAGTGGAGCGAGGACAAATGCATTTCTGGATTGGGTGAAATTGAAGAGGGTGTGGCCTTTTGTGTTGGAGATGTGGTAGCCCCAGGAGTAGTGGCGGGCGTTGAGGCCACCGAGCATGATAAGTTTGTTGTAGGGGGTAATTAGCTTATGGAGGTCTTGATCAGTCAGGGGGGAATTGGGGCTACTGCAGAGAGTGGATATGTGTAAATTGTTTTGGAGTTTTAGTGTTATGATGTCGAGATGGTTGAGATCGGGTTGTGGTATTTTGATATGGGGAATTGAGTTTTTGATGACAATTGCTACCCCTCTGGAGCGTCGGGTGTGGTCTTTTCTGTAGAGGGTGTAACCGGGGAATTTAATTTGATCGGAGGGAATGAGTTTTGTTTCGTTAAGGAGAAGTATATCTACGTCTAGTCGGGACAAGAAGTTGGTTATTTCGAGGATTTTGGGGATGAGGCTGTTGGTGTTAAAATGAACTATTGTTAGGTTATACATTGGAAAGGTTTTGGTAAAGAGTTTGAGTTGCATGCAAGAGGTTTCCAGGGGATTTGTCGGTTATAATTTGGTTTTTAAAAGTTTTTAGGGCGTTAATTAAGGCGGAGATGTTGATCAGTCCGTTTATTTCAGCCATCAAGTTGCCGAGTTCAAAAAAGTCAGATTGACTCACCTGTCCCACGGTGTGGAGCGCTGAGGGCGTGGGGGCGGCGGCGGCGGCGGTGGAGGCGGCTGGTCCTTGGATCGTTGTTGTTCTTCTGGCTGCCATGACGTTTCACGGGGTCGTCATGGCTGTTGGTGCTGGTGGTATTATTCTTCGGGGCGCTTCTGGTTTTTGTTCTCCTAGCCGGATGTTGCGCCGGACTAGGGCTTCGCCATATTTAGGGCACGCCGTTGAATTGGCCGTGTGGGGGCCTTTGCAATTCGTACACGAGACCGGCAACCCGTTATCGCGGCTAATCTCGCAGGCGGAGCTTGCGTGATCTCCGGTACATTTCACACACTTCGGTCGCGAATAACAATTCGTGGTTGCGTGCCCCCATTGCTGACAGTTTTTACACTGTATAAGGATTTTATTATTTTTGACATTATCCCAGAAAATTCTGGTTCGGAGAATATATCTAACCCTTTCTTGGAGTAGTTTGAGGGATTTTATGTTCGGGAGGGTGACCATATATTTAGGATATTTGGTACCTCTCATTTTAAAGCATTTTGTGGCAATAATGTTGTATTCGTCTTTTAGGTCTTCTATGACTTCTTCTGGTTCCATTTGATGTGGGACGGGCATTTGTAATAGACGGTCTATTACAAATGCCCGTTCCCGATCTTCTTTGGGCGTGTGGGTGTGGAAGTCGGTTTTTTGGGTTTTTAGATTGTTAATTAGAGCGCGGCGTTTATCGGGATTTTTTGTACAGCCGGTTTTTGTATAACGGAGCGTGTACTCCTCTTTGCAGATCCATTTATTTAAATCGGCGGTGATGTTAAAGTGGTTGGAGTAGCCGTCTATATGCATGGATATCGGAGGAGAGGTTTTCTTGATAGGTTGGGTTGTTTTTTTAGGGATTTGATAAGTATTATTTGTGTTTGGTTCGATTACTTCTTGTAATAATGAATATTTATTGGCAGTGGGAATGGTTGGAATGGATTTTACGGTTGATGTTGATGGGGTTAGATTGAGTTTGTGGGGGATTTGTGGGTTTGGGCGGATTTTTAGGTGAAATTTTTGGTTTTTTGGGGGTTGGGGGTTCATCATCGAAATCTTCCATTTGTTCATCAAGATCTGTGGACTTGGGATTGTCTGTGGTAATTGTAGAGTCCGACTCTTCTTCGGCTTCGGTGGATTTTTCTACGTAGGTTTTTGTTAATTTATGTTTGCCCATTATGGGCCGCGTTCTATTTGAGTTTTGATCACTTATTTTATTAATCTGTCGATGTTTTATTTTAAAGCACTAAAAGTTTGTTTTTTTTTAAATTGTTAAGATCGTTTCGGTCGTTTTTAGGGGTACTCAGGGACCTGCGTGACCCGGGTGGGCCCGGCCCTTAAGCCGAGTTCTTTGTACGCGCGATGACGCACTGGCGTTCTATTTAGAAACTGTACGGAACGGTCGATTAGTCACGCACGTGTGATGGCACTTTACAAAAATATTCCGGAGCACTTAAAAAGGAGGGGAGGAACGTCCGCTCGCTTCAAGAGCTCGAGTGGAACTGAAGAAAAATTAAACTTCTATAATAGCTTACCTTCTCGATGGTACGAGTTCGAATGTGAACGGAAAACGGGTCCGGCGTCTCATCGCTTCGATTTGCCGTGATGTGCAATGAGTCTGTACTATTCAGTGGGATACGTGGTCGGACGGACTGCATTAAAAGTCTGTACTATTCAGTGGGATACGCGGTCGGACGGACTGCATTGAAAGTCTGTACTATTCAGTGGGATACGCGGTCGGACGGACTGCATTAAAAGTCTGTACTATTCAGTGGGATACGCGGTCGGACGGACTGCATTGAAAGTCTGTACTATTCAGTGGGATACGCGGTCGGACGGACTGCATTAAAAGTCTGTACTATTCAGTGGGATACGCGGTCGGACGGACTGCATTGAAAGTCTGTACTATTCAGTGGGATACGCGGTCGGACGGACTGCATTAAAAGTCTGTACTATTCAGTGGGATACGCGGTCGGACGGACTGCATTGAAAGTCTGTACTATTCAGTGGGATACGCGGTCGGACGGACTGCATTAAAAGTCTGTACTATTCAGTGGGATACGCGGTCGGACGGACTGCATTGAAAGTCTGTACTATTCAGTGGGATACGCGGTCGGACGGACTGCATTAAAAGTCTGTACTATTCAGTGGGATACGCGGTCGGACGGACTGCATTGAAAGTCTGTACTATTCAGTGGGATACGCGGTCGGACGGACTGCATTAAAAGTCTGTACTATTCAGTGGGATACGCGGTCGGACGGACTGCATTGAAAGTCTGTACTATTCAGTGGGATACGCGGTCGGACGGACTGCATTAAAAGTCTGTACTATTCAGTGGGATACGCGGTCGGACGGACTGCATTGAAAGTCTGTACTATTCAGTGGGATACGCGGTCGGACGGACTGCATTAAAAGTCTGTACTATTCAGTGGGATACGCGGTCGGACGGACTGCATTGAAAGTCTGTACTATTCAGTGGGATACGCGGTCGGACGGACTGCATTAAAAGTCTGTACTATTCAGTGGGATACGCGGTCGGACGGACTGCATTGAAAGTCTGTACTATTCAGTGGGATACGCGGTCGGACGGACTGCATTAAAGTCTGTACTATTCAAGTGGGATACGCGGTCGGACGGACTGCATTGAAAGTCTGTACTATTCAGTGGGATACGCGGTCGGACGGACTGCATTAAAAGTCTGTACTATTCAATGGGATCGCGGTCGGCCGGACTGAATTAAAAGTCTGTACTATTCAGTGGGATACGCGGTCGGACGGACTGAATTAAAAGTCTGTACTATTCAGTGGGATACACGGTCGGCCGGACTGCATTAAAAGTCTGTACTATTCTCTGGGAAATGAAGAAAAATTAAACTTCTATAATAGTTTGCCTTCTCGATGGTACGAGTTCGAATGTGAACGGAAAACGGGTCCGGCGTCTCATCGCTACAATTTGCCGTGATGTGCAATGAGTTGCAGCGCGGGTCGACAATGTGCCGCACAGTGTGACACAGTGCCACGCATTGCTGCTTAGGTACGAACGTGCGGTGCATCGGTCGGACCGGGTTTTCGATGTGCATTGCGTTGCAGTGAGTTGCTTCGACTTGCGGACAAACGTAAGCCGCAGTAAAGCATTAACTATAGGCAACGGCCATACCACATTGAACGTACCGGTTCTCGTCCCCCAGTTCCACTCGAGCTTTCGAACCGAGCGGACGTCTTCTCCCCTCCCTTCGTGAGTGCTCCGGAATTTTTAAGTGCGACAGTGCATACGTGACAAAACAATCGTTAACGTTCAACAGTTTTTATTAAAACTTACCTACGCCGCCGGCTAACAAAGAACCCGGCTCAAGGGTCGGGCCCGTCGGGTAGCTCAGATACCTGAGTACCCTTATTTTTAAGTTAAAATTCGTTTTTAAATTTAAAAACTTTTTAAAATTAATGTGCGCGAATCGTATAATTCGCGTAAAACACGCGCCCCACAATGGGGAAACACAAACTCGAATCGAACAAAGTAATCGATGATACCTCGGGCGAAGAATCCGACACAACTGTAACCTCGGAATCCGTAAATTCCGAAAACAACGTAGAAATGGATGAATCCAGCGAGGAAGAAGTAACACCTAAAAAATCGAAACTATCCAACGAAACAAATGTCCCCAAAAACCAAAACGCTACTCAAAAAACAACCGTGAATCAACCCTCAACCTCCACAACAACAACAAATCAACCAAAAACCTACGCAACAGTCCCAACCTCCAATAAATATTCACTTCTCCATGAAGTAAATGATATCCCAACAAACAACAGTAGTGTAAGAATGCCGGTTCTAGACCGGAAGTTACTCCTGCTGCTCCTGCGGTGACGTCACGTCTCAATGTATTAAGTATAGGGGGGGATACCAACCAAAGTTTGGGGGAAAAAAAATTAGGTTGGCATTAAAAGTAACTAGAGATCTAGGGACTTTTAGAAAATTAAATAGAAAAATTTAAATACAATGGCGCCACCTAGATTTGAGTGGTGTAAGTAGGAGTGAATTATGCGCATTCTGGTGTGTGGTGGATAAATAAAACACAAAATTAATAAATAAAAATTAATATTATATTTATGTTAAAACACAATTTCTTTTCTTCAATTTTTTTTTTACCATCAACCCTAATATATTTAAACATATTAAAGACACTGAACCTCTGATGATCGAAGATGCATCTTTCATCGCTGTGGTTGTTGTAGGTTGATCTTATTTTGCGGAGGTTCCTTCTCCTTTCTTAGGATTTTTAACTTTAAAACTTACTTTAGGATCTGTCTTCAACCGGAGTAGTTGATAAAGAAAATTATTTATTTTTCGAATATCAACTGGAGATGATGTTAATGTAGTAGTAGTAGTAGTAATCTCTAAGGTTTCAGCTCAAGGTGATGCAGTAACTTCTACGGTTGTTTCTCCTTCTTCTTCCCCGCTATCACACATTGTTGTCGTAATAGAAAGAAAGAAGAGGAAGACCGTTGTACTTGAAATTGTACTAAACATTTTCTTTTATATCGTAATTTACGAACTAGACGAATCAGCAGCGGTTAAAAACGAACTGAATCGGGTCTTTCGAGTGCGGCGGTTGTTGACGCGTTAACGAATCGCAGGAAATATGCGGTATTAAATGTGCGAAGATTAGATAAGAGGAAACTCGCTCGCAGACGATGAATAAGAATAATACATTTAATAAAAAAAAATANTGGACTCACGTCGTGTAACCTTCATTTCAGGTCAAAACATACGTCGAAAAAACAACCGATGACGAAGTAGAGTCGGACTCTACAATTACAACCGACAACCCCGAGTCCACAGATGTTGACGAAGAAATGGAAGATTTCGATTTCGAAGACGAACCCCTGACCCCGAAAAAACCAAAAATCTCACCTAAAAATCCGCCCAAACCCGCAAATCCCCCACAAACTCAATCTACCCCATCAACATCTTCCTTAAAATCCATTCCAACCATTCCCACCGCCAATAAATATTCCTTATTACAAGAAGTAATAGAACCAAACTCAAATAATACCTATCAAATTCCTAAAAAACCAACCCAACCTATCAAGAAAACCTCTCCTCCGATATCCATCCATATAGACGGATACTCCAACCATTCCAACATAACCGCCGATTTAAATAAATGGATCGGCAAAGAGGAGTACACGCTCCGTTACACAAAAACCGGCTGTACCGTCTACACCAAAAACCCCGATAAACGCCGCGCCCTTATCAACAACCTAAAAACCCAAAAAACCGACTTCCACACCCACACGCCCAAAGAAGATCGGGAACGGGCATTCGTAATAGACGGCCTCCCACACCAAATGGAACCGGAAGAAATCATAGAAGATTTGAAAAACGAGCACAACATCATTGCCACAAAATGTTTTAAAATGAGAGGTACCAAGTACCCTAAATACATGGTCACCCTTTCGAACATTAAATCCCTCAAACTTCTACAGGAAAGGGTTAGATATATTCTTCGAACCAGAATTTTCTGGGACAATGTCAAGAATAATAAAATCCTGATACAGTGTAAAAACTGTCAGCAATGGGGGCACGCAACCACGAATTGTTATTCGCGACCGAAGTGCGTGAAATGTACCGGGGATCACGCAACCTCCGCCTGCGAGATTACCCGCGATAACGGGTTGCCGGTCTCGTGTACGAACTGCNTTCGAACCAGAATTTTCTGGGATAATGTCAAGAACAATAAAATCCTGATACAGTGTAAAAACTGTCAGCAATGGGGGCACGCAACCACGAATTGTTATTCGCGACCGAAGTGCGTGAAATGTACCGGGGATCACGCAACCTCCGCCTGCGAGATTACCCGCGATAACGGGTTGCCGGTCTCGTGTACGAACTGCAAAGGCCCCCACACGGCCAATTCAACAGCGTGCCCCAAATATGGCGAAGCCCTAGCCCGGCGCAACATCCGGCTAGGAGAACAAAAGCCAGAAGCTCCCCGAAGAACATTACCATCAGCTCCAACAGCCATGACGACCCCGTGGAACGTCATGGCAGCCAGAAAAACAACGTTCCAACAACCAGCTGCCCCCATCGCCGCCGCCACCGCCCCCATCGCCGCCGCCCCCGCGCCTTCAGCACCCCACGCCGTGGGACAGGTGAGTCAATCTGACTTTTTCGAACTCGGCAATTTGATGGCCGAAATAAACGGACTGATCAACATCTCCGCCTTAATTAACGCCCTAAAAATTTTTAAAAATCAAATTATAACCGATAAATCCCCTGGAAATCTATTGCATGCAACTCAAACTCTTTACCAAAACCTTTCCAATGTATAACTTAACAATAGTTCACTTTAACACCAACAGCCTCATACCCAAAATCCTCGAAATAACCAACTTCCTGTCCCGACTTGACGTAGACATACTTCTCCTTAACGAAACAAAACTCATTCCCTCCGATCAAATCAAATTCCCCGGCTACACCCTCTATAGAAAAGACCACACCCGACGCTCCAGAGGGGTAGCAATTATCATCAAAAACTCAATTCCCCATATCAAAATTCCACAACCCGATCTCAACCATCTCGACATCATAACACTAAAGCTCCAAAACAATTTACACATATCCACTCTCTACAGTAGCCCCAATTCCCCCCTGACTGATCAAGACCTCCATAAACTAATTACCCCCTACAACAAACTCATCATCCTCGGCGACCTCAACGCCCGTCACTACTCCTGGGGCTGCCACATCTCCAACACAAAAGGCCGCACCCTGTTCAATTTCACCCAGTCCAGAAATGCATTTGTCCTCGCTCCACGCAAACCGACCCATCACCCAGATAACGGATCCACCCCCACAACAATCGACATAGCAATAGCCAAAAATATCCCCGACCTACCCGAACCCATCGCCCTCAACGACCTTTCCTCTGATCACACTCCTATCCTCATCAAAATAGGAGAACAACCTACCCCTCCACAACAACCCATCAAAATCCTAAACTTCAGATCCGCAAACTGGCCCCTGTACAAAGAAATTATCAACCAATCCATCCAAACAACCCCCACGATAGATTCCATCCATCACCTCGAACACGAAATCGAAATCCTAACCTCCGCAATCCAAACTGCCAAAAACGCCGCTATCCCCCTTATCACCAAAAGAAACCTACATCGTATACCAACCCCCCCACACATCGCTACCCTAATCAAAAACCGTAACCGCCTCCGACGCCTCCACCAACGCACACACAATCCAGACACAAAAACACAATTCCACTCCCTCAACAAACAAATCCGCTCCGAACTTAAATCACACAGAAACAACACATGGTCCCGTAAACTGCAATCCCTCTCCCCCAACGATAATTCCATCTGGCAGGAAATCCGCAAGCTAAAAGCTAAATTCAAACCCATACCCGCTCTCTCTTCCCACAACTCCTACAAAATATCAGATCCTGCTAAAGCAAACCTCCTAGCCACACACTTCTGCAACATTCACAAAACAAAACCCAACACAACACCACAACACCACGAAATCACACAACAAACACAACAATTCCTTCTCCAAAATCACCCCCCGCCGTCAGACCTCCACCTCATCACTCCCTCCACACTTAAATCCATCATTAAAAAACTCAAACCATTCAAAGCCTCAGGAAACGACGGCATCCCCAACATCCTCCTTCAATACCTACCTAAAAAAGCCTACGTACAACTAACATATATCGCCCGCCACATCCTTAAATTCCAACATTACCCTAACGCCTGGAAAACAGCTGTCGTAATCCCCATTCCAAAACCTAACAAAGACCTCACCGTCCCCTCTAGTTATAGACCCATATCCCTTCTACCTACCATCTCCAAAGTAATCGAAAAGATCATCCTCGAACGTCTCACCGATCACGCATACGATCACAACACCATTCCCAAACACCAATTCGGATTTCAACACCAACACTCAACCACACACCAAATCTCACGCATCATAAACGACACAATACACAAACTCAACACACGCACCCACACTGCCCTAGTCTCCTTAGACCTCGAAAAAGCTTTCGACACAGTTTGGATCGACGGTCTAATCCACAAACTTATCTTATCCAATTATCCACCCCACCTCATCAAACTCATCCATAGCTACCTATCAAACCGAAAAATACAGGTCAAACTCAACAACACACTCTCCCGACCTAAAACCATCCACTCAGGCGTTCCCCAAGGCGCTGTTATTTCCCCACACCTCTTCAACCTCTACACAGCAGACCTTCCCCAACTCCCTCAAACGAACCTAGCCACCTACGCCGACGATACGGCGATCTACGCCCACTCAAAAGATCCCAAAATAGCAATCCTCTCACTACAAGCCCACCTGAGACTCCTTGAAAAATATTATAAACAGTGGAAAATCACGGTTAATCCCCAAAAATCCGAATCCATAATATTTACTAAAAACAACCACCCAACTAGAATCCCGCTTCCTCTCAAGATCTCCAACTCAAACATTCCCCTAAAAACTGAAATAAAATACCTAGGCGTCACTCTCGACCAAAGACTCACATTCTCCAACCACATAACAAAATCCATAGCCAAAGCCTCCTCTACCATAAAAACAATCTATCCCCTCATCTCAAGAAGTAGCTCCCTAAATCTTAAAAACAAAACCTTACTATACTCCACCATCATCCGTCCCTCACTAACCTATGCCGCCCCTATCTGGTCAAACGCGGCCCCAACAAACCTCAAAAAACTCCAAACCTGCCAGAATAAAACCCTCCGAATCATCTCCAACTCGAACCGCTACATCAATATCCAACACCTCCACGAAAACACCAAAACAAAACCCATCAAACAAATCCTCACCCAACTCAATCAAAAATTTTACACGAACACAAAACATCACCCAAATACACTTATCAAACACATCACTAAGCACCCCACACAAC
>NW_019281273.1:14921-33035 GCF_000648695.1 Onthophagus taurus | reverse complement strand
CTAGGTATTTTTGGGTTCATGGGAATTATGTAGGTTGGTATTGTTTACTTTTTTCTCTTTCTTCGTTTCTTTTTCTTTACGAAGTTGGTTCAATTTCTTTTCTTTTCTTTCCCATTCTCTTGTTAGTGTAGAATCTAGTGTTTCCTTAATTTTCGTCAGTATTTCTTCTATTTCTAGGTGATGTAGTTTAGTGGTGAATTCCTGGTAATAATAGTATATCTTTATGTTGAATCCATTTATTTTTCTATAGTGTTCTTTGATTTCTCTTCTGATTTCTCTTGATTTTATTTTTTCGATTGTGTTCTCCGTTAAAATTTTTGGATATTTATGTTTCAAAAAATTTGGGCTTAATCTTTCTTCTATACATGTCTTAATTAAATTTTTAACATATTCTAAAAAAAGTATAAAAGGCATTACAATCAGAGTACGAAATGTGGACATAATGAAAGATCAGCTCCGGCAGCCTTCGGTCTCAAATATATATCAATACAATTCTTGTACCTTCTATAATTTGCTGTAAAAATTTCAGCCGCTAGAATGCGCCACTTTGGAAAGTAATGAGAATTAAAGTAATTATCACCGAATGCACACACATCATGCGGCGGAAAATGATTTTAATATAGATCTCCGGCTTCTTCCGGCTCCAAAAATGCATCAATACAATCCTTGTACCCCCTATTATTAGCTATCAAAATTTCAGCTTTTACAATATGTTAGTTTGAAAAATAATGATAAGTAACGTAATTATCACCGAGCGCGCAGAGATCATGCGGCGAAAAATGCTTTTAATATACATCTCCAACTTTCTTCGGCCCCAAACATGTATCAATACAACCCTTGTAACCTCTGTTATTAGCTGTTAAAATTTCAGCCTCTACAATATGTTACTTTGGAAAATAATAAGAAGTAAAGTAATTATTACCGAGCGCGCAGAGATCATGAGGTGCAAAATGCGTCTAAATGCTGCCTCCGGTTCTAAATATATATAAATACCATCCTTGTACCTTCTATAATTTGCTGTAAAAATTTCAGTCGCTAGAATTCGGTAATTTGGAAAATAATGAGAAAGTAATTATTTTAACTAAACGTCAGTATGAAGGAATACGAATTTTATTAAAGGAAACTGGACATAATGTGCTTCCTCCATATAATAAGGTGTTAGCCGAAAAAAAGCTTCTTATCCAGGTGAAATGGAGATAACAGAAAGCGGTGCAAATATACAATTGCAGTCACTCTTAAATCACAATCAGCAAATCTGATGAGATCGGCCAATTGATTGAAAACAGTTTTACATTGATTAGTAAGTGAGATTGTAATGGTGCATCTGGACAAAGTGAATATAAGCAATGTTTTACAACAAATCCAGAAATAACGAATTTATTTATGGTATCTATGGTTCCGTTACAACTAAAGTCTGCACTAGACCAAACCCTACTGCTAAAAAAACAAATACCTATAAATTGCTACAGACACGTCCTTAAAACTTGGCCTGCCAACGCTCCATGCCAGAATAAAATTTATGGAATGCATTTTACATATAGAGTATTAAAAAATGGTCGGCTATCACAGATGAGGAAAAAGAAATGAAAGAAAAAGGAAAATACAGGAAGAATTTAAGAAAATCATTGGCCTCGAAGTTGATGTTGTTAAGCAGGGAAGTGGGACAACCAACGATGGGAATGCTGCTAGAAGATTTTTTCAAAATCCACAATTAGCTGCGGATATTACAGATGTGGGTGTGAAATTAATTGAGAGATTCAGCATAATTTTGTAACAATTGACCCTTATAAATTCGAAAAATATGCACGTGATACAGCCGAATTGTTTGTAAATATATACAGGTGATTCATTAGCTCTATGACAAACTTTGGCAGATGAAAGGTGATGCGATTCTGATGAATATGGGTCCGATTCATTTTGGTTAAAGAGTTACAAGCCTTTGAAAATTTTACACAGTTTAATAGGCAAATGAAAATGTAACATAAAATATAAGTTTAAAAATTACAAAAATTGTTCGACGAAGTAAAGATTTGCAACAATCGCAAAATAATTATGAAACACAAATACAGAGTTGGCTGTGATAACAAAACTGAGTTCTTTATGTCAAACATTTCAATTTACTCTATTCTGTGTGTTTCAAAGTTTATAATTGTCAGAGTTTTGATCGAAAACGAAAATGCATGTATTTACGACTGAAGAATATGCAGATATTATTTTTGTATACGGGCTTTGTAACGGAAACGCTCGGCAAGCAGCAAGAGAATACCTTCGTAGGTTTCCAAATAGACATCAACCTGCCCATACAGTGTTTAGTGCATCATTTCGCAGACTGAGAGAAACAGGTAACCCCGCTCCACTACATTCCGTTCGTCCCCATGATGTGAATGTACAAAATGAAGAACGTGTTATTGATTTAGTACTTGACGACCCTTCAATTAGTACTCGGCGTATAGCGAGCATGTTACAAATATCCCAAAGTTTTGTATGGCGTGTATTGAATCGAGAAATGTTACATCCGTTTCATCGCCAAAATGTTCAAGCATTACATCCTGGAGATACTGAGCAACGCTTAGCATTTTGCCACTGGATTATTCAGCAACATGCTCAAAATAATAACTTCATTTCCCAAGTTCTGTGGTCTGATGAAGCGTGTTTCACTAGGGACGGCATAAATAATTATCATAACGAACATGTGTGGTCCTTGCAAAATCCACATGCAATTAGACCAGGAAGATTTCAGCAACGGTTTAGTGTAAACGTTTGGGGTGGCATTTTTAACAATTCTTTGCTACCTGTATGGGTGATAAATGAACGCTTAAATGCAAATATGTACAGAAATTTCTTGGGACATAACCTTTTCGATTTTATCGACGACGTACCACTTAACATCGTTCAAAATATGTGGTATCAGCACGATGGTGCACCACCACATCGAGGAAGAGAAGTCATCGCTTGGTTACATGAACATTTTCCAAACAAATGGATTGGCAATGGAGGTCCAGTAGTCTGGCCACCACGATCCCCAGATCTAAATCCGCTGGATTATTATTTCTGGGGACACATGAAGCAGCTTGTGTACCATGTAGAAATTACTACCCGTCAGCAACTACTGGACAGAATTCAAGATGCAGCTAATAGCATACGGAATGATCCAAATATCATACGTCGTGTGATAGAATCTTTACTTCGTCGATGTGAGGCGTGCATTCAAGCTGAAGGCGGACATTTCGAACAATTTTTGTAATTTTTAAACTTATTTTTTATGTTACATTTTCATTTGCCTATTAAACTCTGTAAAATTTTCAAAGGCTTGTAACTCTTTAACCAAAATGAATCGGACCCATATTCATATAATTTTTTTTCCTTAGAATCGCATCACCTTTCATCTGCCAAAGTTTGTCATAGAGTTAATGAATCACCCTGTATAGTTGGTATTATGCCTGTCACCGTCCATAAGGTTTTAATGCATGGCAGAAGCATAATTGAAAACGCTGCTCTACCAATAGGGTTGTTGTCAGAGGAAGCAGAAAATAAAAACTATAAGAAATTTCGTTGTCATCATTCACGCAAAATAAGTCGTATAGCAACTAATGAAGATATTATGCATATATGCTTTTATTGTCATCAAACCCTGTTATTTCAAATTTAAGAAAACTGCCACCTAAAAAAGTAGTAGAATTACATGTAGACGCACAAGAACTGCTTCAAGAATAAAAAGTTTTAATTCCTTACTTTTTATTCTTTATGTACCTACTACTTATAGTTATTTACTTATCTAATTAATTAATTATTGTTTCCTTGTCTTTTATTTTGATTTTTTGTCTCATGTTCAAAAAACAATAAAGATTATTATTGCTATTATATAACTGAACAAAGTATACAGGGTGTTTCTGTGACTCTGGGAACAAATTTAACCACATATACTAGAGTGAAAATAGTGACGATTCATGTAAAAAAAAATTAGAAAAGTGCTCAAATTGCAAAGATACAGGAAAACAAAGTTAAGAAATTTTAACACATTTTTCTAAATATCTTAAACACTATTTTAGATAAAGCGTTGAAATTTGGTACAGTGTAAACTAATATCACGCAAAATAATTCAACGGGTAACTGGATTGGCAATTTCTGGTGCGATAAGCACAACGCCAACTCTAGGAATGGAAGTTCTGCTTGGCCTATCTCCTCTGCATTTGCATACAGAGAAAGTGGCTAGAACAACCATTTACATATTTAAGCATTATGCTCAAAACTGTTCTGTTTTGTCCTACCAATGGGCTGCGGAAGACATTATAAGCACTGATACTGTGCTATCAATGCCGTCAGATTTGGCGGGATCACTATCAGTAATTAATGCTCGATACCAGATTGTGCTGCATGAGCACAATCAGCAGTCCTGGATCCAAAATAAAAATTCTCTGGTTCATCGAATACTGGTGGCCCGCCGACAGCAAAAATAATATTCTCGTACATTCGAAAAATAATAAATATTAAAGTACTTTGTTTCTTTTGATATTGTGAGCGACGCCCATAAAACTGAGACGGGAGCTTATTGGTCAGCAAGCTATGTTTATAAAACCCATTCAAGATTCAGAAACAGCTACAGAAGTTAGTTATGAAATTTCTCGAATGATAGCAAAGCGAAGTCGCCCCTTCAATGATGGGGATTTTGTAAAAGAATGCATAGAAATTGCCGCTAAGAAAATGTGTCCAGAAGCAGCAAAAAAGTTTGAGAAAATTCAACTGAATCGTATGACTATCCAAAGACGAATTATGTCTTTGTCAGGTAATATTGCGGAACAATTAACTGAAAAAACTAAGATCATTGAATTTTTTTCATTAGCACTCGACGAATCCACTGATATTAGTTCCACAGCTCAACTTCTCATATTCATACGAGGTGTTACTCAAGATTTTGAAGTCTTAGAAGAGTTATTAGGAATGTGTTCATTGAAAGGTCAAACCAAAGGAGTTGATATACTCAATGTACTTTTGGATGAGTGTTCAAAAACTGATTTGGACTTATCAAAATTATCGGGAGTTGCGACTGACGGTGCTCCTTCGATGATTGGTGTCAATTCCGGGCTAGTTACTTTGCTGAAAAAGCATCTGCAAGAAAAAAACATAAACGCTGAAGATCTCATGCAGTTTCACTGCATTATACACCAAGAAGCCCTCTGTTCTAAAAAAATTGAATTTCAAAATGTCATGAAAGTGGTAGTTTCGACTGTAAATTTCATAAAATCACGAGGACTCAATCACAGGCAATTCAAACAATTCCTTGATGACATCGAAAGCGAATATGGAGATTTACTGTATTATACAGAAGTAAGGTGGCTAAGTCGTGGATTGACACTGGAACGATTTCTAAATTTAATAGAAGAAATTGGAATATTTCTGGCGGAAAAGCAAAAGGATGTCCCGGAACTTAACAATCCTGATTGGTTGTGTGATTTGGCTTTTTTAGTTGACATTACAAATCATTTGAATGTCTTGAACACACGGCTTCAAGGCAAAAATCAACTGATATCCCAGCTCTACGCTCATGTATCATCCTTTCAAAGCAAGCTGACACTTTTCAGATCGCAATTGAATTCTGGAAATTACAATCATTTTCCGAATTATAAGAAAATGGCTAAAAAATTCAACAAAACTGCGATTAATTTCAGTTATGTAGAAAAGCTAGATATTTTGATTCAATCTTTTCAAGACAGATTTTCGGAGTTTAAAAAAGTGAAACCTCTGTTGGACATATTCAGCAATCCTTTCACGATTTCAGTTGAAAATGCGCCAGAGTCAATGCAGTTAGAAATTATCGACATTCAAAACGACCAAGATTTACGCAACAAATTCAACGAAGCAGAACTTTTACCGCTGCATTGATAAAAATATGTACAAAGAGTTGCGCATAAACGCTCTGAAATGTGCCAGCTTATTTGGTTCTACCTATATATGTGAACAAACTTTTTCAATACTAAATAATAATAAAACAAAAAATCGAAACCGCCTTGCAAATGATAGTTTGGAAGCAGTTTTACGTGTTGCTACAAGTAAATTTGAGCCAAATATAAAAAAGATTTTAAGCACTATGCTGTGCCACGCTTCAAATTAACAAATTCTTTTTCAATCTTAATACATTATTATCAATTCTTTATTGTCTTTAATTACCTATACTTCTGGCGGCCCGCCATCAGTTCATGATTTGCCCGAGTGGCCCCTAGTCTTAATAAGTCTGTGCATCGCTGGATCAAAAACGCCGGAAGTTGTCGGAGCAGGAGTATACTGCCAGACACCTCGAATTAAGCAAGCTTACAGCCTGGGTACGTACTGTACTGTATTCCAGGCGGAAGTATTTGCTATTGACATAGGTGCTAAAATCCTTCTTGAGAGAGGGGTGAAGAACATGACAGTACGAATTTTCTCAGACAGTCAAGACGCTCTCCAGGCGCTGCAAGCCTTATTGCAAGAGAACATTAAACATTACACTGAGTTGTGATAACAGAGTTTCTCTGACCTGGGTCTCGGATCACTCTGGGGTTGCTGGTAATGAAGCGGCAGATGAGCTAGCACGAGAGGACAGCGCTAAAGCATTTCTGGGACTAGAACCAGCAGTTGATTTATCATTTGCGATGGCCAAATATAGAAGCAGAGACTGTTGAGCATGTTTTATGCCACTGTTAATGCCACTATTAATTCAGAATGTCGCAGCTACAAGAATGAAAGCTCATCTGCTATATTTGATAATCTCGCAATCAAACCGCGTTGACGCCGTGGTAATAATAGCAGAGTACAATCAAACACATAAAATTATCTCCAATTTTAGTAATCGAGATCTCGATCGAAAGTAATTTTCTAATTTATGGCTACAACTTTTATACTAAAACTTTTTTTCTAAAACGTTCCGAATCCTGTGCTCTACCAACAATAAGATGTAAAACAACGATTTTATCTAATTTTCACTTTCTCGAAATTTTCTCGGTTTTCATGCATTTGAGAGCAAAAGTGTAACTAAGCAAAATTGTTAAGAATAAAATTTCCTATAACTTTTATATCAGCATTTTTTTTCTAAAACGTTCCGAAAGAGTAATAAAATAGTTACAAATTGTTAAATCGCAATTTCATCTAATTTAATCATTCGAATTTGTCTCGATATTTATGCATCTAAGAGTAAAAGTTTACGATATATTGAGCTTTCGAACGAGATATTTTTCGTCACAATCGATTGAGTAATAAACGTTTTAATTTTTGACAACAAAATAATATTTAAAATCTAGTTTAAACCGCTTTTGTTAAATATCCTTATCATCAACATCACGTGCATAATGTAAATGAACCAAAAAACAATGAGGAAACAAATTTATTTTTCAAATTCCTGGAATACCTCGACTATTTTTACCGGGTTTTATTGTGTTAAAAATATATGAACAAGATAAATACGTTTTAAAAGAAAGCTAGAAAACGAGGTATATTGATATAGGACGGCTACATTTTATTGTGTATTGATTATAATCCCGAGCAACCTATATTCTGGCAGATATCGAAGGTGATTGAACCTTCGAACTGCGCAAATACAGTAACTTGGTCTATTCGCAAACGTCGATGTTGTCTCTATGGAATGATCGTTGATAAAATTTCCGTTTTATCACAGGAAGTTGGTTTTATAAGAGCTTTATTGTTCATCGCTAAAAAAAATGTACCATCATTTAGTAGGTATTATTTATAGATAACCGACTTTATAGACATATTGAGAGATTATAAACATAAAAAGTCGTAATAAAAATCGATGTAATCGCATTCTTCGGCCAGGTTATTTCCACATCACCAATAAACCGGAATGCGTTAGATTTTTATTTAAAAAATTACTTCGTAGGTCGAAGGGTCATAAACTATTGATGATCGCGCTACTTTCACCGTGCGCGTCGAATTCGATAACATTACACAAAGTGAAGAAAAATTATGGTACGCCCACAACATTCGAAACGAAACGTAAAATTAAACTTAAAATACGACCTGGAATTTCTCAAACAATGCCACGAAAACGGTAATTGGCGAGATTCTCAGGCGGAGAGGACAAAATGTTGCAACGTTCAGAGATGTCTGGAAACGATAAGATCGAAGATTAAGGCGAAAGGACGATATTCTTTATAATAACAACTTAATAGTGCAATATTGCGAACGTAAGATGAATTGCGACCAAACGACTTGAGGTATTATAAAGTTTAGAGCCGGGTAATCTGATATCTTACATTTAATTGGTACACATGTTATGTTACGCGTGAAATATGTCGGATGAGCGCGAACATTAATTCTTCAAGGAGAAATATGGTGGAAAACGTAATAAATGAGGTCGGGAACGGGCAGAAACGTTCGCTTCGTTCCACCACAAACACCACAAACAGGGCTATATAAAGCCAGAGATTGTATCTTACGTAGAATGTGTAGGTGTGCAATTTAAGCATCTGTGAGTTTCTGGGTTGATTAATGCCTTGTTTGTGCCACACCGAGTAAAACGAGTAGCGTTCGGCAGATATTATAAAAATTCATTTGATTTTTACTTCGACACTTTACAAAGCGTTCAATGTTTACAAACATTTCGCATGCCAGGAATGCCGGTAGCTACTTAATCGCGTATTTACGATAACTTTTAACATTGCCAAGGTAAGAACTTGCGTCAATGCACTCCAGAATTGCTCATTGTCGATTAAACCAAAACATTACCAAGCCGTCAAATCATACCACTTGAAATAAATTCGTCACATATTATTGTATTATTGTTGGGTCTTATTCAAATAGAGAACTTAACAAAGCTTCATCACCCACTTATATATTTTTTTTTGTTGAGTTTCTATATAAAGACCGGTCATCGGATACCGATCTAAATCTCTTATTTAAAGGCGAAAGGCCGTAACTGCCGCCGCTTCGGGAATAGCTACCACGGTGATCTATAAGATCGTTGCCGAAACGGCGTTAAATAATGAGAGGCAAAACGATTGCCGTCAGACACGAAAAGGGTATTCGAAGGTGTCCAGTGGTGATCCAATAAACCCCCGTCGCTCCGTATTGGATTTAGGGCCAATTACTCAGCCGGTTCGCGGCTGGAAGTGTAGAGTTACGTGCCAATAACGTCAACGTCTCGATTTACATTCACCATGTTGTTACTACCTATACAAGGTGAATTGTAATCTGTGTAGGATCTTGAAAAAATTAAATATTAAGCAATCACTAATCTAATTGAATCGGTTATTTCGAAAACGCCACATCTTCATGTTTTTACCAAAAATAGTTAAACACAGAAATTGATTCAAAATATGCTTTAAGCTTTGTTACATGCGAAAACGCCGCAAACTTCACTCTTCGTTAATAAAATCCATGTCGGTGTTGTTTGTCTGTTTACTTTGAAAAGGCCACATCTCCGGACAAGTGGCGTTTTCTAATCAAACCGAACAGCTGATTTTTTAGTTTATGTTACATTGTTTATATAAAAATGAGTAGCTCTGACAGTGAAAATAGTGACAATATTGAAAATAGTAAACAAAAGAAGAGAAAGAAGGGCATTATTAACCGTTCCGAGTATAAAAGTGAAGTTATTAAGAAAGCTAAAGTAAAAGGTGAGGCACATATTAATCATGTTGGAAAAAAGGTTATGGCACGACAAACTGGAATCGACTGTACTTGTCGTAAACAATGTTGTGAAAATTATTTAGAATTAGATAGAATCGCTTTGTTAACATCTTTGCATCAGTTTGATGATAAAAACTCTCAAGACTCCTACTTACAAAGTTTGATAGAAGCAAAACCTGTTAAAAGAAGTAGAAAATCTCAAAATGCCAAGAAACATATTGAGAGACCTAATAATTTTCTGTTTCATGTTTATTTGAATGGAATTCGTAAACAGGTATATAAAAAAGCTTTCTTGAGTTTATATGGCGTTGGTGAAAAGCATGTTAGACGATTATGTCATCTACTAATTTCTGGAACTACTCCAAGAGACAATAGAGGTAAATCTGTAAAATCTAGACATAATTTAATACCAGGTGAGGTATGCTTGCAAATAAAAGAACACATAGAATCGTTGGATGTTAAGGAAGTACATTATTCAAACAATGTATTAAAAAAGTACTTGCCTGCCACTTTGGATGTTCAACAAATGCATAATATGTTTATGATGAAGTTTCCTGAATATTTCCAAGAAAATTTTACTTATACTTTTGGTCGCCCTCAAGTTGACGTATGTTCGGCCTGTGAAGAACTTGCTCAGAAAGTTAAAAGTACAACTCTCAATGACAATGCAAAAAGAGTTGCTACAGCAGAACTCTTAGTTCACAAAAACAGGGCTAAGAAATTCTATAAAAAACTACAACACATCAAGAAGCTCTCTTTAGAGAAAGAGGAAATATTGGGAATCACACTGATTACATGCAAAATTTACCTATACCACACATACCTGTACAGAAATTTTTTTACTATCGACAACTATGGGTTTTGAATACAGAATACATAACTTAAAAACAGGAGAGGCTAAATTTTACTCTAATCATGAGGGCGAGGCTCAGAAAGGACCCAACGAAGTGTGCACTTTCTTGAAACATTATTTTGAGAATGAAGATTCTGAAAATGTAAAAGAAATTCAGTAATACGTTTCCTTTCGGCTCTCGCCTCCACAGGAACATTTAGAAAAAATTTCCACTATTTTCCAATCAGGGGTCATTCATGTCTCCCAAGCGATAGAGACTTTGGGGTAGCAAAAAGGATTATTCGCAAGATCGAATATTTCTTCCTGAAGAATATTTTCAGCTAATAGAAAAATCCTCAAAAAAATCTCTGTTCTCAATAAAAAGGGTTGATAATGAAGAAATTTAGGACTTTAAGGAATTGTGGCCAAAGTACTATAAGAAAACCACTCTGTCAATCGACTCCTATGGGAAAAAAGCTAGAGATGAAAAGAAGACTTTTCAAATTTCTCAGTACAATGAGTTCGAATATGATTGCACAAAACCTGGCATTGTTAAAGTACCCCCATTCATCGATGGGCCTATTTCATCACTGTTAAAATCGCTATAAATTACAAAAAAATGGCCAATCTAAAGAAACTTGTGCAGTATGTACCAGAAGACAAAAAATTTTTTTAAGATGAGCTGATTTTATGGCCTACTACTAATACTGATGAACCGCCAGAAGAGGATTATTAAATACCATTAAGTATTTTTTTTATCTAATAAATTTTTTTAATCATCAATCATGAAACCACCAATATTTGTTTGGAAAAGGCCACAACTCCAAATACAAAATTTTGTTTAATTGCGCATTAGATTTATTTTTAAAATTTTTTTGTTTTTAAAACTTTCACATGTATCGTAATTTAGGTAGTTGTTCTGAAAAGAAATCGATATTCTGACTAATACCAAAATGAAACGTTTTTTTGTTCTCCTGTAAAATTTACTTTTTTGGAGTAGTGACCTTTTCGATATAACCGATTCAATTATTCATCATCATTGTAACTTTCCCTTAATATAGATCGTACATTTTTTTTTAACCATGTAGAGGCGACGTTTATTAACATCAGCTATTTCACCACCAATTATACCAACAACATTTTGTGTCTAGCTTTAAATCTTGCAAACCAGTTATACACTAAAAATTTTGACAATTCTTAAACTCCTCAGCTTCTTCATTCTGGAATTTTGGTGATTTCTGTTTTATTCTTTCTAAAAATGTGATAACCCAATTGAATCTGGTTATGGATTTTTATGGTTCAATTTTTATGCACAAAGTTTTATGAATCACCTTTAAAACAATTAGATAACAACAAAAGAAAAAGAGATGAATTGTCACCTCCTGTATCAGAAACGCAAAAGTTACTCATGGGATCCTAAAATTCTATTACAAAACAACTAATATTGTCCATTAACAACCACCCAAACAGACGAAACAGATGATCAATCAACTCCTGTAAAATCTGTTAAAATTCGACCAATATTTTTACATAACGTAATAAATTATCAAGATAAAGCCTTGAATATCACTCCTTTCAAGACCCTAATTCAAAACATATGTCTGTGATCATTTACCCATATCACTAACTGAAGAAGAGATATCCAATGAACTACAAAGCCATAAACTACCTATTATTAAAGTTACTAGATTACTTAACAAGAACAAGCAACCAATACCAATATGCGCTGTCGAATTGAAACCAGATGAAAACGCCAAAGATATACAGGTGTCTCACGTAACTGGTTCGTTAGAACTTTTTCAGGTTCCACTATTCGTAGTGATTTGAAATTTTGGTAGCATGGGTTGTTCATTCTAAACTTTCGATCTAAAATATTTTCAAGATGGCCACCCCTTCCGGTCTACCGGAAGTAGACCACAACTTCGTTATTTTAAATGGAATGCTATAGTTTTTATTACACCTTTCAATTATACGTAAAAAAATATGCTGACTTTGATAAAAGTTGTTGGTACCTAGCATTTTTTGTTTTCGAGTTATTTTGATTTGAAGTGTTTTTTGACAAATTTCACCATGGTCTTTAAAAGCCCATATCTCAGCTAACGATCATTCAAAAAAGCTCTGCATTGGCACGACTACTCTACAGATGCTGCCAAATAGATTGTCATTTGTTGTATCAGAGAATCTTATACAGGCTGGTCAAAAATTGAATTATCGTTTCTCAATATTCAATTGCGAGAAAGTCGAAAATTTTAAATGGAACACCCCATATTTCTTTACCCTATCAGAAANCCTCATAGCACCCAACTGTTTAAAAGGTCTTTTTCTTACAGAATTGCTGATTTTTGGAATTCTCTGCCGGAAGCTTTGCGCTCTAAACAATATGTGCCTGCCTTCAAAAAGGCATTTAAATTACAATTTGTTTTTTGATGTTGCTTGAAAAAACAATTTTGTTTTTGTTCTTTTGTGTTTTGTCACGTTTTGCGTGTTTTCTCGATTTATCTGTTTTCTTGTTTTCTTTTATTCTTTTCTTATTTATAGTATTTTCGGGCGATTGTGAAAATCAGAGTTGTTTATCTAAACCTCCTCTGACAATCGTCCGAGTTGACTTGATTTAATTAATAGTATTTTTATTTTGATATGTTATTATATGTTTGAATTAGGTTTTTGTTATCAAATGAATTATTATTAATAAATTATCAAGAATTTCAAGAAGAAAGCCTTGAATATCACTCCTTTCAAGACCCTAATTCAAAACATATGTCTGTGATCATAAGACATTTACCCATATCACTAACTGAAGAAGAGATATCCAATGAACTACAAAGCCATAAACTACCTATTATTAAAGTTACTGGATTACTTAACAAGAACAAGCAACCAATACCAATATGCGCTGTCGAATTGAAACCAGATGAAAACGCCAAAGATATACAGAGTGTCTCACGTAATTGAGCATTGGCACGACTACTCTACAGATGCTGCCAAATAGATTGTCATTTGTTGTATCAGAGAATCTTATACAGGCTGGTCAAAAATTGAATTATCCTTTCTCAATATTCAATTGCGAGAAAGTCGAAAATTTTAAATGGAACACCCCATATTTCTTTACCCTATCAGAAAGGGAATTTAATTCTCTACAAATTATCTATAAACATTCCTATACCTATTTAGTGTAGTTTCCCTGATATTGGAAAATTAATCAAAATCAGACATAGAATCCCAAAGCCCGTTTGTGTTTTTTGACAGTTTGACATTTTGACAGTTCATCGTTTAATTTATTTAAATTATTATTGGTATTATTTCTCCAATTAACTATGGTTGAATAACCTTTAGCTTGCTCGCTTTTATTTACTAAAAATAACCAACAGCAAAAAGAATAAATGAAACAATGAAAAACAACAATTTAATAACAGAAATTAGAATGAATAACATATAAAAAAACAAAAACTTAAAATTTTTGACCACCCTGTATAAGATACTCTGATACAAGAAATGACAATCTATTTGGCAACATCTGAATAGTAATCGTGCCAATTTAGAGGTTTTTTTAATGAACGTTAACTGAGATATAGGCTTTTAAAGAGCATGGTGAAATTTGCCAAAAAAAGCTTAAAATCAAAATAACTCGAAAACAAAAAATGGTAGGTACCAACAACTTTTATCAAAGTCAACATATTTTTTTATGTATAATTGAAAGGTGTAATAAAAACTATAGCATTCCATTTAAAATAACGAAGTTGTGGTCTACTTCCGGTAGACCGGAAGTGATGACCACCACTTTAAGTTTAGAATGAACAACCCATGCTACCAAAATTTCAAACCTCTATGAATAGTGGAACCTAAAAAAGTTCTAACGAACCAGTTACGTGAGACACCCTGTATACAGTATTAATTCAATTTTTCAATGCATAATTAGCGTCAAAGCGCGAAGAAAACCAGGAAACATACCACAATGTCATCGATGTCAAGAATTTGGGCATACCAGAAATTACTGTTTCAAACAGCCGAAATGCGTTAAATATGGAAAAAGGCAGTTAACCAAGAACTGCGTAAAGGATAAAAAGACCCACCAACATGCGCTAATTGCAGCTAATATGAATCTTCAAGCAAACAACGATCTCATCACCGTAAAAAGGTACTCACAAATTTTAAAACAACAAAACATACAACACCGAAACAAAAACACTAGTCCCACATATAGTTCTAACCATAGTCCTAGTCCTATATCCTCATACCTCACATCCACAATTACAGATACCATTATCAAGTTTCACCGTTATGAACTGGAACGCAAAGGGAATAAAGAATCAACGTACGGAAGTCATTGAATATTACTGAAACACATTTAAAATAAAGTGAAAGATGCAACATACCAGAATACAACCTATACAGAAAGGACCGGAATTCTACAACAGCTGCCGGTGGAGCTGCTATTTTAGTTAAAAAAGGAATACAGCATGAAGAACTAGAATTAAATGGTATTCAACATCTAGAAGCAGTTGGCGTTCAATTAAAAACGATAGATGGTACCAACTTGAATTTAGTTTCCGTTTAACTCTAATACTCCGACTCTTGTGATAGGCGACTTAAATTGTAAAAATAAAATATGGGGATGTCGTACTAATAACCTAAATGGAATTAAATTAGAACAAATCTTGGCAGTAAATGCATTACAAATATTACCACCTAAAGAATACACTTATTATCCCTATCAACGAGATCGACTACCAGACATAATTGACATTATCATTCAAAAGAACTTCAACAAACCAATAGTTCAATACGTACTCAATGAATTAAGCTACCAATAATCATATCATTTCAGAGTATTTCAAGAAGCTATGATCCACCGCCAACATTGATAACTGGTAAACTAAACTGGGAAATTTTTCATGAAACTCTGGATCGTATGGATAAAATCCCAATTAATGTCGTGACACCAGCTGCAATATTAGAACTAATAAAACAAAAAACAGACTGAGACGAGAATGGCAACAAACGAAGAGCCATGAAACCAAAAACATGATAAAATTCATTTCGCTTTGAATGTTATTAACAACAAATAAGAACACATGAAAAAAATGATCCTGGTATGTGGAAAACAACAAAAAAACTAACACAAGCAGAATACAGACCCTATCAAAGATGGACCAAATACACTTTATTCAGATACTGAAAAAATCAATCTATTTGGCGATTACTTAGAAACGGTTTTTTGCCCTTCTACAACAATTAAAGATACGGACAGATTAAATGTATTAAATTAAATCATACACCAGTCGCTAGTGAAATAGAACCAACATCACCCGATGAAATTAAGGGACTTATCAAACAACTTCCTAAAAAGAAATGTCCGGGGTATGATTTGATCACAAATGAAATTTTAAAGCAACTCAGTAATAAAATGATAGTACTTTTAACAACACTTTTCAATGGCTGTCTAAGAAATGGGTATTTTCCAGATAAATGGAAGCGTGGTTTTTCCAAAACCTGGAAAAATCCATAAACAAGTAGATGGTTATCGTCCGATTAGTTTGTTAGTGGGTTTATCTAAAATCGTGGAAATTCAAAACCGACTGAAAACAGAATTATTGCCAGAAAAGACTATCCCGCCATATCAATTTGGATTCAAAGCTAAACACTCAACGTGTCATCGACTGCAAAGAGTTACTGAAGCCATCGAAAAGGGATTTGAAAGGAAACAGTATACAGCAATAGTTTTCCTAGACTTTACCCAAGCGTTCGATAAAGTCTGGCTGGAAAGCTTAAAATACAAACTGCTACATCTAAAGCTATCACCATACCTAACAGCTATACTAACACGACAACGACACTATGAAGAATTAAAACCATAAAAGCTGGAGTACCTCAGGGTAACCAAATGTCTCCAAATGTCTCATGAATATCATCACCATCTCTTTTTCCCTCAACTCATTGGGCTCCACCAGCACATGGTGCAAAGACTGCCAGCTTGTATTCCTCCCTTTCTCGATGCCCATAACGCCTCTTATTTGCATCAATCTGTCTGTAGTACTCCTCCAAGATTTTATAATACCTTCCTCAAAATCCTCACCTTATCTACCTTCATGCCAACCCCAACACCCACTTCCAGTACCTGGTCTGCACATCTTCTAAGAGCCCTTGCTCCTTCCATCTCCATATCTCCATCCCATACATCATTACACATTTTATTAAGCTCTCAAACATTAATTTTCCTTTTCCCACATCTTTCCCAAAAATCCTTAACCATCAACAATCTTTCTGATATAGCAGCTCACTCAAGCCTGTAAATTAATTTCAGTGATTCCATCTCCAAAGCTTGCACATCCATATTGTTTCTTTTTAGTTCTAGTCAGGGCAAGTATATCTATTTTAAACTTATAGCCATTTTACATTCCAAGTCCTTTTCCGTCATTTTTTTCTCAGTTTTTGAATTTTGTGGGTATTGCTCTTGAATTTCTCCTGTTCCACCATTCTTTGTATCAACTTCTCTTTCCTTATCTCAACATATTTTCGTTAATTCTTCGATTTTCTTATTTAATGTTTATCAATGTTTGCAGATAGCATTTTAAGAATAGCAACAAATGAACTTAACATTTCAAAAATAACTGATTTTATCAATAATTTTAGAGAAAAGTTTATTAAAAATTTAAAAAACTGTGAAGGAGCAACATATTATAACCTTGGATAAAAAACATCCACGTTCGACTTAAAAAAAAATTGCCACGAGATTTAATCACCAATAACATAAGTAGTTAAGAGGAGACAACTGATTAACCTCATACAGTACAAAGAAATAAAACATTGTATGTAAAACTATGTATCTTAGTATTTCGCAGACTTTCGACTTCATACCTAAAAAGTGTTAATAGCTGGTCTAGATTTGCTTATGTATTGTAGTTTCTTGGTTTGTTATAAACAATTTCTATTCATAATGTTTTGATCTATGAGTTTTAATTTATAAGTTATAGTAGACGTTTAAATGAATCATGTTTTGAAATTTTTCGCATCATATCTCAACAGTATGGATACGTTTGCTAGATCTGGTTATGTATATTGATTTCATGATTGACTATGAACAATTTTTATCTATAATTTTTATCCCTGAGCTTTAGGTTATGAGTTATGATCGATTTTTATAATGAAAACTGCGTATTTTAGCATTTCGCAGACTTTCGGCTTCATACCTAGATGGTGTTAATAGTTAGACTAGATCTGATTATAAACTGTGGTTTCTTGGTTTATTATGAATAATATTTGTGCATAATATTTTTATCTCTGGACTTTAGTTTATGAGTTGTGATGGATTTTTGTAATAAAAACTGTTTATTTTAGTATTTCAAAGACTTTCAGTTTCATACCTAGACAGTGTTAATAGCTAGGCTAGATGTGGTTATGAATTGTATTTTCATGATTTATTATGAACAATTTTTATGTACAATTTCAAAATATTTTTATAAATGTCAAATAGACTTTTTTAAAGAAATTGATTTTTTAGTAATTTTTAGCAGTCGTAGATAAAATGCTGTATATCACACGTGGGCTAGAGCATAATTACAGTACTCGTGTGATTACACGACTCGGTCTACGACCTCGTCGTGCAATTCTCCACACTCGTACAGTAATTATGTTTCTAGCCCACTTGTAATATAAATAACTATTAT
>NW_019281272.1:0-31305 GCF_000648695.1 Onthophagus taurus | reverse complement strand
TCTTGCCGGTGGATTTTTCATCCACACAACCCCATCTTTGGATGTGTAAAATTCGCCAACGGGCAATTGTGAATTATTCACAGTAACCGCCTGTCCTTCGACAACTTCTTCATCACTATCGTCACTTTCCACCGCAACATTCTTCTCAATGTGCAACTTTTCTTCAGCATCGGACGTCGCTTCATCAGGGGGAATATAGTCCTCATCAGCATCATCACTTCTGAACGGATCATCTTCTTCATCCTCGATCAAACGATGTTTACCCGATCAATGCCAAAAGAAAACTACACACAAGAGTTTTACACATACACATATGGCGGCATACAGTCGCCAAACGTGATCAATCGTGTTTTGGCTATGATGGCTTCCATGCTCATCGTTGAGAGTGATGAAAAATTAAAAATCAGGTTGACGATGATATAATTTTATTATTCGCAATTGGTGCTACAATGTTTCGACAGCTTAGCTGTCTTCTTCAGGCACGACGTCNCCATCTCCGGAGTAACAAATTGCTTGAATATGCTGATTGGACTGGCAAAAACTTGCTGCATAACTGGGGTAGGACCACATCTGGCAACAACTGGAACATTGTGTGCATGCGGACGGTATCTTGCCGGTGGATTTTTCATCCACACAACCCCATCTTTGGATGTGTAAAATTCGCCAACGGGCAATTGTGAATTATTCACAGTAACCGCCTGTCATTCGACAACTTCTTCCTCTTCTGCATCACTATCGTCACTGTCCACCGCAACATTCTTCTCAATGTGCAACTTTTCTTCAGCATCGGACGCCGCTTCATCAGGGGGGATATAGTCCTCATCAGCATCATCACCTCCGAACGGATCATCTTCTTCATCCTCGATATTCTCACTCGCAAAAAACGCGGCCAGTCTGTCCTCAGTGAGCTGCTGCCGGTCTCTCGGAAGTCTAGAAAATCTTTCACGCCTATTTACAACCATATCAAAGTCTTCCCACACTTCGTCGCCTATTACCGACGTTTCAAATGGTACAAATCAAGAAAACCGAAGAGCACAAAAAACACACAGTAAAAATGCAACACAAACGATGTTTACCCGATCAATGCCAAAAGAAAACTACACACAAGAGTTTTACACATACACATATGGCGGCATACGGTCGCCAAACGTGATCAATCGTGTTTGAACGTTTTGTTGGCAGCTTATATACGTTTCCCATACATTGAACGGACGAGCCTCGTGAGGCCCAGTGGGTACACTTACCACCTTGATACATAAACAGATCAGGTTTGTTCTACAAATTCAATGCAAATAATCTTTAGCTAGGTTTGTTACGTTTAGAAAACATAAGCAGTAGTTCGCATAAAATATTTCGGCGCTCAGAACTAAGAAAAAAATTTGGTGACTACTAAAAGTCAAAATGAGCCTCGAAAAGCCCAGTCGCACATCCTAGGGTTAAAGGGTAACTTATGTTGTTTCCCAACCAGGCAGTCTTCACATACAAAATCTCTTCCAATATCCACAAATTCTATTTTATTTTTTCTCAAAAATTCCCTGACGTGCCCAACATTTTGGTGAGCCAATTTGCAATGCCATGCTTTTAAGGTTTCTATTGTATTTGCTTGCATACATTGTGATATCAGGCCATTGTGTTTGGAAACAATTATTTTTGCCATTGAATTTTCTAATGTGAACATCATTTTATATAATTTGTTTTCTCTTATAGCTACAGCTCTAACATTACCATCTTTATTCCTAAATTGGCATCTTGTATCATCTGAAGTCATAAAGTATCCCTTGTCAAGTGCACACCCAGCAGAGAAAAGGTTAAATTCCAATTCTGGAACATATAGCACATTTGATAGGGTTGTTTCGATCAATCTCTCACCATTGTAAGCCCATAATTTAATTTTTCCTGTTCTTTTGACTTCCAGTTTTTGACCATTTCCTAACCGAACCACTTTCCTTACTTTTAATTTGCTCATGTCTTTGAAAAGGTTTCTATCCCATGACAGTTGTTCGCTCGCTCCTGAATCGAGACACCACTCTTTGCTTTTTATTTTATTTGTACATACCATGAAGGCGTTTGTCATATCTTTTTCCGGGTCCAATTTTGACGAGTTACCCTCACGTCCTTTGTTTTTGAACCAGCAACTCTGTACTGAATGGCCAGTTCTCTTGCATACTTCACAGAACTTTTGACCTTTTTTTAGATTTTTTGGTTCTACATTATTTCTCTTTCTGTGAAAGCAGTTTTTTGCAATGTGGTTTGTTTTGGAGCAGATATAACACTGTCGTGGTGAATTATGGTTTTTCGAGCCTACCGATTTGGTTGCCAAAGCAGTAGTGCTGTTTTCAAAGAATTTAGACCTTTCTTCCTCCAATGACAATCGTGAAGTGAGTTCTTCCAAATTTTGTTTATCCACTGGCACAGATTTCTAAGCGGACTTAAAGTGTTTGAATTCCCCAGGCAGTGACATGAGAATTTTTGTTATTATCATTTTTTCTGAAAGTTCTTCGCTAGCGGTTTTTAATTTAGTTTTTATAACCTCTATTTTTGATATAAAGGTACTCACCGTACTGTCGAATTCGAGCACAAAGAATCTTTGTTGTAGGAGGTATGCGCTAACAGCAGATTCTTTGTCGTACACGGCTTTTAATTTTGTTCACATTTCCTTTGCTGTGTTGCATGATAAGATATGCGACAATGGGTCTTGTTCCATTCTAGTAACAATTATCTCCTGTGCTTTGGCATCTTCCTTGATCCATTTTGATAATTCCTCTTCGTTTGTTGTTGGTTTTTGATTTAATCCATCTACAATCTCAGAAAGACCACGCCCTTTGAGTATTATGGTTATTTGGAATTTCGTTTCATTTGGAAAACGTCTTTAATTTTTTTAATTACGGTTTTACTTCTCAAATCCGTTATGTTTTCAGTTTCAATAAAAGTTGACAAATAGTTTACAATTACTATAAAGTTGTTGTTGTTGTATTCAAACAAATCGATTCCCACTTCTTGCCAAGGCAATTCTGGTACAGGTCTTAATATTAATTTTGATTTTTGTTTGTTGTCGCTATATTTATTGCAAGTATTGCAATTTTTAACATATTTTTCGATGTCTTTGTTGATATTCAACCAATATAATGTGTTCCTTGCTCTGTTTTTCATTCTGCTTATCCCCGGATGTCCTGTGTGTAATTTGTTCAGCATTTAATTCATTGAGAACTAAAACCCTGTTATCTTTGAAAATTAGATCTTTTAAAACCGTCAAACTATACCATATCCAGATCGAATTCGCACTTATGAAAATCAATTTCAAATTTACGAAATTGGATTTCACACAACTGAAAATTATTTTCGTACTAACGAAAAATCAATTTCGTACTAATGAAAACCAATTTTACACTAAAGAAACTAAATTTTTCCTTTACGCATTTCAAAGTCAACATTATGAAAACGAATTTTACATTCGTGAAAATGAATTTTATGTTTATGAAGATCAATTTCGTTTATTCAGGGACATGTTTATTCAATGGAATTTTAATAACGAGTATTTAAATAATTACAACAATATAATTAAATTAAACAATTAAATGATAACTATATATATACAGGGTGTCCCGTTAAGCATACGGAGCGGCTGTATCTCTAGAACGGTAAGGCCTAGAGGTTTGGGAAAAAAAATCCTTATAAGCAAAGTGACCAAGAGAAATAGCTGGAAATTATTTTGAAGTTCGTAATTCGATCGCTAGGGGGCGTAACTGCCATTGAGAAACATAAAGTTCCCGCTATCTCAGAAACTTAGACGATGAGCTATAACTTTGACAACATCATTTAATAGCTTGGATAATACCGCATCGCTTTTGTTTTGCGATATTTCTCATATCTGTCATAATAAGGGAGGGGGAGGCCAATGCGTTTTCATATGTTTACATTTTAATATCTCCTAGACCATTCAACCGATTTGAATGTTTTCGGTGTTGTTTGAAAGAGCATTTTA
The DNA here is from genome assembly GCF_000648695.1 of Onthophagus taurus. Classification (NCBI taxonomy): domain Eukaryota; kingdom Metazoa; phylum Arthropoda; class Insecta; order Coleoptera; family Scarabaeidae; genus Onthophagus; species Onthophagus taurus. Next base: position 27,323 of record NW_019281272.1, on the reverse strand, counting down.
TGCTCTTTTTAAAGATATTTTCAGTAAGACCGTCTGCTTTAAAACAAATGAGCTAGAGGACGTTATCTGCAGCGATTACATATTTTTGTGATTTTTGAAGAAAAGTTAAATGGAACGATACTATTTACTTCACAGACCCTTAGTCACCTTAAAATTTGCTAAATTTTAGTGAAAACCGCATCTCGATATCGCCACCCGTTCTCGAGTTATAGAAGAAAATGTTAAAAACTCGAGTGCCATCAATCGGATCCAGTTACCTCATCGAGAAAAACAAATCACATAACCATGGTAACTGTAAACATGTCATTTACTAACGCAGAAGCGTATGATAGAGCGTATGATGATTTATTTTCAATGTTTCGAATACGATGCAACTGCATGGCAAAAATGTGCAATGCAATTACGACAAAGAAAGACATTTTTCTCTAGAAGTGTTTTTAAGATTGACTTAGCGATTACGGAAAACTGGCAACGTGTAGCCCATTCAGACATCTCTATGAATTCGTAAATCACATTGGTGCGCAATGTGATCCCACATAATCTGGGAACTCCGAAAACAATTGTCCACAAGAGTTCTCAAGAGAATAATATCTCCACCACGTTGTTTTACATCAGGCCTTAACAGATACCGATTATGATAACAGACTGAACTATTACCATTGACTTTTAAATATGATTTGGGCAAATCCAAACCTTTTATCACAAATGCTATGGATGCATGAAGCATCTGTCCACAAGCTGATGTAAACTTGCATAATATGCATTCTTGGTTCGAGCAAAACCCACATTGCTTTCACCCCTTTATCTATTGGGTAGACTAAACGACCTGACTTTTCAAGAAAAACCAATAACCAGGGAAAATATGACAAAACACTAAATACCAGTAAAAACGTGTCCAGGGCCGAGACTTAAGCAGCGCTTTTTTTTCGTCGAAACTAGATTAAATAAATGCATCGAGGTTTATGGAAGGCATTTCGCACATTAGTGAGTTATTTTTGCCAAAAATTTAAGTTATTCTAAGTGTTTTGGTTTATTTTGTTTTATTATCATTGTTGATGTTTCATTGATCCGTTGGCTTTTCAACACGCCTCAAAAGTAGTTTTGAAGCAGTTCTAAGCTTGGATAAAGTGTGAAGGAAGGTTCTAGATAATAAAATTTTTGTTCTCTCTTATTTGTTTCCTAAGGTAACTTGATCCGATTAAGATATACGAATTTTTAACATTTTCTTTTATAATTCGAGAATGGATGGAGATATCGAGATGCGGTTTTCACTAATATTTAGCAAATTTTATGGTGATTAACGGTCTGTGAAGTAAATAGTACCGTTCCATTTAACTTTTTTTCAAAAATCACAAAAATATGTAACCGCTACAGATAACGCCCTCTAGCTTATTTGTTTTAAACCAAGCGGGCTTACTGAAAATATCTTTTAAAAGAGCATAAAATGCTCTTTCAAACAAGATCAAAAATATTCAAATCGGTTGAATGGTCCAGGAGATATTAAAAGGTAAACATTCGAAAACGCATTGGCCTCCCCCTCCCTTATTATAAGAGATATGAGAAATATCGCAAAACAAAAGCGATGCGGTATTGTCCAAGCTACTAAATGATGTTGTCAACGTTATAGCTCATCGTCTAACTTTTTGAGATAGCGGGAATTTTATGTTTTGCTATGGCAGTTACGCCCCCTAGCGGTCGAATTACAAACTTCAAAATAATTTCCAGCTATTTCTCTTGCCCACTTTGCTTATAAGGATTTTTTTCCCAAACCTCTAGGCCTTACCGTTATTGAGATAGAGCCGCTCCGTACGCTTAACGGGACACCCTGTATAAATTACATCTTAAAACTTATATTTCGTTTAGATCTCCCTTAGCACAGCAGTATAATAACGCTCCACATGATTTGTATACCCCAAAAGATGTTGCTGGGGAGTATCCCTAATTGCTTCATCTGCGATTTCTTCTAAAATCCGCATTCTACGTTCGGCAATAGTGAGTCCTTGATTATTATTTAAACACACATAGTTCAGTACGTTTGGCATTCTAACTTGTATGTCTCTTCACTTTAGATTTAAAGGAGCTCCATAGGAGTTCAATAGGGTTTAATAAATATGAATACGGTGCTAAACGTATTATTTGAACATCCTCTTGGGGTTGCAAAACACTTTCCAAGTTTGAGTGCACAAGTGCGTTGTCGATAATAAAACTCGGGTGCAAAAATCCTGAATTTCTACATGTTGCAATTAAACCTCTAAACCATACTTTGCATTCTGCACCTTTATACGAACCTCTTTTATGCTCAAAAGATACAATTTGTGTGGAACACATCGCGCCAATGCAATGCAAATTATTTCCTTTACTTGCCGGAACAACCACATGAGCTCTATGGCCAATGTTTGATCTACCCTCATTTCGACGGCAATATAAATTAAAGTTGCACTCATCAATCCAAATGAGGTCTCTACCGTTACCCCGGCTTTCTAAAAGTTTTTCAACATACTCCCTTCGTTTGACTTTATTTTCGTACGTATTGATGTTTGCAACATGTGGTCGAATTTTTTTAAGCGAGAATAATTTACCGTCCAGCCAGTTCTTTATCGTATTAATTGAAACACGAAGTTCAAATTCATTATGCACGCTATTAGATAGATCTTTAAGCGTTAACGTACTATCTTCTTCGATCCACCTTACTAACGCTTCGTCAATTGCAAGAGTTTTTTTAGACTTGGAACCTCCTTTAGATTTCGGATCTTCTTGATCATTTTTAACCATTCGTACGCAGTGCGAACGTTGACACCCAAGTCTTGAGCAGTTTGCCTCCAGTTTTTACCATCTTCGTAAGCTTTCATTATTCTTCTTCTATCAGCAGCACTAACCTTATTGTATTTACCGTGAGGCATTTTCATGGAGTTACGAAAGTTTGACGTTTATTAAAACAAATACCAAGCATACATGACTAATTCTTCACAATTAATTGTCTTTCTTTAGGTGAGATTCCAAGTGTAAGTATGCTAGATTTTTTTTAAATTGATTTTCATAAATTTAAAGTTAATTTTGATGTGTATGAAATTCATTTTAATAAAAACAAAATTAAAATTCGTAAAAGAAAAATTCAGTTTCTTTAGTGTGAAACTGGTTTTCGTTAGTAGGAAATTGATTTGTCGTTAGTGCAAAAATGATTTTCATTTGTGTGAAATTCAATTTCGTAAGTTTGAAATTGAATTTCATAACTGCAAAATTGATCTGGAAATGGTATACTTTTGATATCGAAAAATGCTTTTAATCCGTCTTCTATGTCTTTTCGTTATTTCGAAAAACCTTTTTTATGTGTAACCGTAATAGTTTATAATCATCATCTCGTTCCGCTATTTCACTGATTAATTTGAAATTTGTTTCAGTTATCGGCAGCGATTCTATTAATAGATTTATTTGTAATTCAATTATCTTTTCTAAATTTATATCATCATTCATGTCTTTATTTTCAACGTCAAGTGAAAGTGAATCTGCAACATATAGTTGTTTTCCCGGTACATGAATTAAATTGAAAATATATGGCTGTAATTTAAACATCGTTCTTTGAATTTTTGCGGTTAATTTATGTAGTGGTTTTTTACAAATAGCTAAAAGCGGTTTATGATCTGTCTCTATAGTTACTTCCTGTCCAAAAATATATTCTTTAAATTTTACACAACCAAAAACAATTGCAAGCAACTCCTTTTCGATTTGTGCATATCGTTGTTCCGTTTCTGTTAGTGCTTTTGATGCAAACGCTCTTATTCTCAAATAGAGCTGCTCCTATACCTTTGGAACTCGCGTCTACTGATAAAGTAATTCTTTCGTTTGGATTGAATAATTTTAATTGTGGTGCTTTTATAACGCATTATAAGTTATTATTCCAATCAAATATTATTTCGTTTTTGAATAATTCTCTCATATTATCTGTTAATTTAGAGTAATTCGGTATAAATTTATTTAGATAGTTAAATAACCCTAAAACACTTTGCAATCCTTTTTTGTCGTTGGTGTTTTTAATTTATCGATTGCTTTAACTTTTTCATCATGGCTGCGCAAGCGCGGGCATTTAGCAAAAATTTAAGAATTACGGCTCGACCCGAACCACACACACATATTTTTGACTTCGCCTTTGTAACGCGACTTTAAAATTATTTTTATAAGTTACGCATTATTATAATATATATAAAAACTGTGATATAGTGTCGAAATCGCGATAGGGAACAGCGATAGGGACAATAAAGTAAGAAATTAATAATAATTATTCATGGTCTTTTCCTTTTAATATCTTCCTTTTTTTTCTTTGAATCAGTACCTTTTATTTTGTTTCCGAACCGTTTTCGAGCAAACACATCATCTGGTTTCATACCGTTTCTATTAAATTTATGTCCTAGAAAAGTTATCTTATTTGTTTTGAAAATACATTTATTTTTATTAAATTTAATTTTTTGTTGATTTGCTATTTCTAATACTTTATTTGTTCTATGTTCCAGCTCATTCAGACTTTGTGCATGAATCAAAATATCATCTTGAAAAGTAATTAACTCCTTCTATTCTTTCAAAGGTTTGTGAAATTATCCGATGAAAAATTTCACCCGCGCAATTTAAACCAAATGGCATTCTCAAGAATTTATACCTTCCGAATGGTGTTTGAAAAGTACATAACTCTGAGCTTTCTTCATCAAGTTTTAACATCCAATATCCGCTATTCGCATCTAATTTCGTAAACTATTTTGAACCCGTTATTTTTTAAGCAATCTCGTCAATTGTTGGGAACGGAAAGTGTGATCTTTTTAAAGCTTTATTAAGGTATTGAGGATCTAAACATATCCTCAACTTACCGCTTGGTTTCTTAACTATAACAAAATTACTAACCCACTCAAGCTGGCTCGTTAATTGGTTCAATAATTTGTTCTTTTACAAGTCTTTCTAATTCGCATTTTAACTGATTACGCAAAACAAATGGTACTCGTCTGAATTCAGCTATTTTTGGTTTAACATTTTTATCTATTGTCAAATGTATTTTATTGTTCATACAACCTATTTTGTTACTTATCACATTTTTAAATTTTGTGTTTACATTGTCAATCTTACTAAGTTTAACTCTACACATGATTTTTGTCCTAATATGTTATTAGATGTATTTGTAACATAAAACTTTAATCTGTAATCTTTATCTTTATGACAACAATCAATTCTTACTGTACCTATGACTGGCACTCTATCTTTTGTATATGTTGTTATTCTAACATTTATTTCTTCTATTTTATTTATGAGATTTAAATTTTGAAAATCTTTTAACGATAATAAAATACACTCTGCGCCTGTGTCTATTTTTAATTATTTTTTACCTTAACATCATTTATTTTTAAAAAAGTATACCACGATTTTTCTATTGTATTTATGTCTAAATTGTTTACCGTGTCCACATCGAAATAACTTGAATCTCCTTTCTCCTCATACATGTCCATTTCGTGAACTTTTTTCACGGTTTTCTTGTTACTGACTCCACTCTGATTCGATCTTGTCTGATCCGATTTCCTTACGTGTTTAAATGTGTTCTCTTCACGCTGCTGTTGGTCTCCTCTTGAATTTCTTCCGCATACATGTGGGAACATTACGAGTCCATCCCAGAGGGGGGTTGCGTGACCGGGCCAAACTAAAACGTCCGTCTCGCTTCAGTTAGTCTTGAATGTCTGTGTCCGTCAGTTGTATCGCGCATTTACTGTATTATTTTTAATTGTTTGAAAGTATATTATTAATAAGCTGTTAGTGTTTATTATTACACCGTAATAAATCCCACATAAATATAATAACGAAGAACCTTTTACAGCTCGTTTCAGATCTTACCACAGAAGCTTTCATTGCTGCGCTCAGACGATTCATTTCCCGGAGAGCACGATGTTCCATGATACTTTCTGATCAAGGCACTAATTTTATTGGAGCCTATAATCGTCTACAAGAAATGGTAGAAGTCGCGGGCTCTCGATTGGACCTAACTTGGCAGTTCCATCCACCTGGCGCTCCGCACTTCAATGGTCTGGCTGAAGTAGGGGTCAAGGCTGTTAAAGGTCACTTATTACGGGTCATCGGGGATCAAAAACTTACATTTGAAGTATTATACACCGTACTAACCCAGATTGAAGCGGTGTTAAATTCAAGGCGCCTCTCAGCCATTACTAATGATCCTAACGATCTCCAACCCTTAACCCCCTCACATTTTTTATTTTTGGAGCCTCAAAATTTTGTTGTTCTAGAGCAAGATCTTACGCAGGTCCAACTAAATCGATTGGATCGTTGGAAATTAATTCAAGCCATGGTGCAACACTTTTGGAAGCGATGGCATGTAGAATATATAACAACGCTTCAACTGCGTCATAAATGGAACTCACCTTCGCCAAGCCCCGCTGTTGGTGACTTGGTTATCATCCGCAACGAGCAACAACCCCCGCTTAGATGGGAAACTGGAAGAATTTGCCAAATTCATTCCGGTGAAGACGGAATAATTGGAATTATAACCGTTAAAACAACAAATGGAAGGTTAACGCGCCCTACAGCAAACATATGTCCGTTACCAATTCCTTAATCTGTAATCGGTTGTAACTTAAAACATGTTACCGTATTTATAATCGAAAAAATATAATAAAAGTGGTGTGATTACGAATAAGAATTTATTTATTCATTCTATTTTTACAACANTGGTCTGTTGAAGAAAGATGCCTCATTTGAGTTTGGGTCAAATCAAAGAAAAGCATTTGAAGATTTAAAAAATAAATTGATAGGACCACCAGTGCTGCAGCTGTATCGACAAGGAGCGGACACGGAGCTACATACTGATGCATCGAAGTATGGAATTGCCTCTATATTACTGCAAAAGAATATTGAAGATGGACAGTTACATCCTGTATTTTATTACAGTAAAACTACGACACCAAATGAGCAGAATTATTCAAGTTATGAATTAGAAGTGTTAGCCATAGTAAGATCACTGGAAAAGTTCAGAGTTTATTTGTTGGGTACAAACTTTAAAATAGTGACCGATTGCTCTGCTTTCACACAAACAATGAAGAAAAAAGAATTGTCAACACGAATTGCCAGATGGGCTTTACAACTTGAAGATTATAACTACACTATTGAACACCGCACAGGTAACCAAATGAGACATGCGGATGCACTTTCTCGACACCCAGTTATGGTGATCGAAGATGAGTTATTAGCCCGAATAAGATTGTTGCAGCAGAAAGATAATAACTTGAAACCCATTTTGACGTTGCTCAAACACAGATCATATGAGGATTATATTGAGCGAAGAGGAATACTTTATAAAGAACATAGAGGAACCCCTTTATTAATAATTCCCAAGAGCATGCAAGAAGAAATAATCAGAAAAACACATGAGGTAGGACATTTTGGTGTAAAAAAGATGGAAGCAGTTTTAGAAAAAGATTATTGGATCCCTAACTTAAAACCAAAGATAGTATCAGTGATACAGAATTGTATTCTTTGCATTGTGTCAAATGCTAAGAGTGGAAAACAGGAATGTTTTCTGAACCCAATTCCTAAAGAGATACCTTTACACACGTATCATGTAGACCATTTGGGACCAATGCCAAGTACCAATAAAAACTACCGATATCTGTTTGTGGTTGTGGATGCATTTACCAAGTTTGTATGGTTATATCCAACAAAAACCACATCGACACAAGAAGTATTGGACCGACTGCAGATACAACAGAGAGCATTTGGAAATCCACATCAGATAGTAACCGACCGAGGAAGCGCATTCACCTCAACTGAATTCCAAGAGTATTGTAATACGCAGGGAATAAAACATCTACTTATTACCACAGGCGTACCTAGAGGGAATGGACAAGTGGAAAGAATCCATCAAATAGTGATTAGAGTTCTCACAAAGCTTTCTTTAAACAACCCTTTAGAGTGGTACAAGTATGTTCATGATGTACAACGGTATATCAATGGAAGTTATCAACGATCAATTAAGAATATTCCATTCAAAATCATGTTTGGCGTTGATATGAAAAACAAAGAAGATTTAATGTTAAAGGAGATAATTGAACAAGAGAGCTTATTATTATTTGAAGAAGAAAGAGAAGATATAAGACAAGCAGCTAGAGACTATATTGGAAAAATACAAGATGAAAACCGAAAGGAATTTAACAAAAGAAGAAAGAATCCAACAAAATATCAAATTGGTGACTTAGTAGCCATAAAAAGGACTCAATTTGGCACTGGGCTTAAGGTTTGTCCTAAATTCTTTGGGCCGTACCGGATTATAGCAGTGAACCAACATAACCGATATGAAGTTGAAAAAGTTGGAGATGGAGAAGGACCAAAGCGAACCACTTCCGTTGCTGACTTTATGAAACCCTGGAAGAATAGTTCTTATTATTCTATGTTTCACAGCTGATGAAAGTAGTCCCGACAGCTTAGACAACGGCATTGATCAAGAGAGGCCAGCAAGTCCAGACAACCATACCCTAGACAACACAAAGCATGAGGGCATGCTTAACCAGCAGGAAGGCCGAGTTGTGGGAACAGGACGAGTCCATCCCAGAGGGGGGTTACGTGACCGGGCCAAACTAAAACGTCCGACTCGCTTCAGTTAGTCTTGAATGTCTGTGGCCGTCAGTTGTATCGCGCATTTACTGTATTATTTTTAATCGTTTGAAAGTATATTATTAATAANCAGGACGAGTCCATCCCAGAGGGGGGTTACGTGACCGGGCCAAACTAAAACGTCCGACTCGCTTCAGTTAGTCTTGAATGTCTGTGGCCGTCAGTTGTATCGCGCATTTACTGTATTATTTTTAATCGTTTGAAAGTATATTATTAATAAGCTGTTAGTGTTTATTATTACACCGTAATAAATCCCACATACATTTTGGGGAAGATTATTACTTTTTTTATCCTTTTTACAAAACGATCTAGTCGTCTAGTTATTTGTAATGGGCATAAGGGGATGTTAGAGCGCCATTCACCGGTTCGTTGTAACTCGTGACTTTGTTTGTTTTCTGTATCCACCGATTTGTTTGCTATGTAAAATGGACTTTTGGTGCACAAAATGTTGTGTAGTGCGCATATTGATAGTACAATTATCTTCACTTTGTTTGGTTCCAATTCGATAATTGAATTCAGAACTTTAAATCTTGAATTTATTAAACCAAACGCATTTCTTCCCTTGGCATGGCGATAATAACCTCCATCTCGTGATATTTTAAAAACATTTTATCTTAATCAACTTTTGTTGTACATTGCTCACAAAGGCCACTTTACCTGCAATAGTTAACAAACTTCTTGCGTTAACTTTGGTATTTTGAGGACATTTGACGTAAAACTTGGTTATATTTCGTTTTATGTCATCCAGACTTTAATTGCAAAAGATGGAATTTGAATTCCAAAATTTATCGTCAATTATACCTTACGGGGACACAATCCGGGGACACACTGTATACAAATTGATAATTAGAATTCACAATGGCTAGAAGAACCACACTATAAAAGTTCTTGTAGTTATAATAAAGAGCTCCAGAATGCTGAGGGCGTTTTATCCTAATATGTTTGCCGTCCATCGCTCCGCCACAATTACGAAAGTTCCATCGCTGTTGGAACCCTGAAGCGATTTCCCTCCATTCATTTTCATTTTTAGGGAACTGAAACAGTTATTTAGTGTTAGGCCTAAGAAAACAAGAAATATCAAACAAAAAATATCAACAACCACATTAAATTGTGTCATTAGTTGTCATTTTATTTATTTATTTATTTTTTTTCAGGAGGATGATGATTGCATTATCCTGGACGGCGATAATGCTGCTACTAGTAGTGGTGTCGTAATTAATAAAAGAGCTCCACAGGAACCGCATTGTGCATCATTGACGGAACCCTCTCCTACTTTAACTCCTACTCACGCTAGAAAGAAAATTAAAAAACAGAAGAGGAAGAACGAAGACAGTTTTTTAAAGCTTGCATAACAGCATTGCAAGGAAAACCGATTGAGAGCGAAAATCCGAATGAAGCGTTTGGGAAGTTTGTTGCGACAAAACTTGACAAGGTCACCAACGATATGCAAAGAATGTATGCTGAAACACTCATAAATCAAGTTGCTAGTTATGCAACAATGGGTTTCTTGAATGAGCACTCTTGCATTCAGTTAAACAGGCAGATTAGTGGTTCTGGAACTCCCAGTGAATTTTCCACCATACCGCACCCTTTGGATTCCCCAACTGATAATAACTTCTGTATCCGTCAGTATATCAACCAATTTCCACAAAATTCATAGTTTTGATTGTTTCATTTATTGCATATTTGATATTTCTTTAAAAATGATTGTGTATGTCAAAATACATACAAAAATGTAAATAAATAATCATACAGTTAATAATTAATTAGTTTTCTTTTCTTGTTTCTGGCATAACAGCAGTTAAATCTGACTCTAAAATTTTATAACTTCATGGTCAAATTTGTTAATTTGTTTCAAAACTTTACAATCAGGTTTGATCATCTTACTATCTCCTTATACATTCTTAATTTCAATATTTAAAATTTCTTATTTTTATTTTAATTTCAATATTTGAGCTTCTCTTTATTACGACACACACTAATAGTCTCTGAATCCAAATGATTAGTTATTTCAAAAATTAATGTTGTTAAATATCAAACTATGCTCACCTTTAAGTATTCGCATTGCAAGACGTCAATTATGGCTCTGCAAGTCTCTGGAATTATACGTCCTATAAGTTGAGGTGATATCCCAGAGCTGAATTTCAGACATTCGTAAGTCCTCCCGGTTGCCAAAAATCTCAATGTCACAATGAGGCGTTCTTCTGGAGAAATGAAGTCTCGCAATTGGGTATCTTACTTTTGGATATATGGTGTAACCAATAAAAGTAATTCTTTGAAAGTTTCTACATCCATTCTTAAGTAATATTAATAATAATATTATTATAAAATTAATTATTAATATTTATTAATTCATTTGTTAAATATCAATATTTAATAAATCTCCCACAAACACGCAAGGAATCCCAACGGCTTATGCGACGCGCCACGCTTTCCTTCAACGGGACAACATTCCCTTTGAAAGTGAGAGGAAACCACCCACCCACATTCGTTCATTCCTTCGGGTCTCAAAAAATCGATAAAACAACAGGTTTATGCTATTTCTCGTGGATGGGCAATGAAAGGATTGCGCGTCACACGACAAGCCTGAACGATGGAATGAGCGGATTGTCTCACAGGAAAGAGTGTAGGAAAGTGACTGTGTGGATGGTGATGACATGATTATCGATCATGCCATGCTTTCCTTCGCGATTACGGAAAGGATAAGCGTGACGGGAAAGAACGCCAGTGGATGGGGCGTAATTGTCATTTATTCCGCTTACAAAGATATCTTTAATTAATTGTTCTTTCAACACTCCGAAGTCGCATGTTGTTGCCAGATTTTTTAAAATTGTCACATATTGCTCAAAACTTTCGTTTTCTTGTTTTCTATTGAAAGATATGTATCTTTCATACGTGATATTCGTTTTCGGCTTGAAATAAATGTTGATCGAACTTTTTTATTACGTCCGCCATTTTGGTTTCGCTGCCCATTTCGAACGATTTATAAATCTACATTCCTTGTTCACCCATTCCATGTAATAGCAGAGCTGTTTTCTTCTTTTCTTTAGTATCATCGTCCATGAATGCTACCAGCCAATTGTCAAATCTCATTTTGAACTTTTCCCAATTGTTCGCCAAGTTTTTCTCCATTTTATTTATTTATTTTTTTTAATTTATTTTATTTCTCTTTACTATTACTTTTAATACGACCGTTTTACCCTTTGACTCCTCAGTACTGCCGTCGTTTTACCGGTTTTTTATTTACCGCTGTCACCATGTTATATTTTTCGGCTAGGTTTTAGGTTCGAAATGATGCAACATAATCTTATGAAGTTTGTTTATTAACTGCTGGTCATGTTTACAATGTAACGGTTGAGGGATCTAGAAACTACTTAGTTATATAAGTTGCCTATACAACACTTTTGTAAAGAGAAACTTTGTTGGACGACAATATCTCGTCGAGGAAGGATGTGGCTTTTCCCATTGAACCACTTTTTCTTGGGTACCATTTGTAATTCCAAGGAATTGAAGAGGAACTGCAGAATACATAAAAATACTGGTATTTGAGTAAACTATTGTTACCTCTTCATTTTCTTCCGAACCTTTGAGTCTTCTGTGTGGAACAATTGCATATACCTATTTATTAACTCCAGAAGTTCCATCACATACCCATTTGAATAAAATTCGAACTTTTAAAATTTTTGAGGATATGCTTCATCCTCGGGGAGAATTAATGTTTCAAATAGACGCTGGCACGTTAAATTTAATAGGCTTTGCAATTTTATTGAAGCGCCTAAAAAAGATTTAAATAACAAAAATTGCTTTGTTACAGTGTAGCTGAAATAAAATGCAAATTATGGTTTCAAATGCCAGAAATACGGAAACAATGGATGATTGTAACGAATGAGTATGATTCTTTGTGGAATTTTCCCCATTGCCTAGACATTCCGACGGAAAATATAATACTGCAGGCACCGATTCACAGCGGATGTGAATTTTATAATTACAAGGGTTTTTTTCAGAATAAGTGGAAATAAGACCGCGATAGGCTACAAGAACTGTCCACAATATTCTTAACGAAATTACTGAATACTGCATGCAAGAAGGGTCAGTAAGCTGGCAAGAAAATTATGCTTAAAATGAAACTTACAGTATCTGTTGTGGCGCCAGGTTAGTTTCTATCGAGTACAAATATCGTAGCTTTGTACGCAAACCAAGTACTATGGTAAAACTTCTTCTGCACCTGAAATTAAAACATGATTTTTATATATTTTTTAAAAATAAATAAATACTAACCTTTACCTGTACCACTGGATTGTTTCATTTTTTGTTTTTCCGTCCTCAATGAAGACTTAACTTGTCATTTTCATCTTGCTAAATTATGGTTAACTGTCGACTAATGAAACCAATCTAACCAAAGCGTCTTCTGTCTTGTTATAATGGTCTTGATGAGCCGGGTTCCATAAAACAGGTTATTCTCTATATTTGTCTATGAAATACACGGTTTTGGGAGATGCAGTGGGTCTTTACTGACTGAAGCGTAAGCCTTCAAAGAGCACTCGGAGCAAGCAACGAGCGGCTCGTTGCTCGCTTGTTTCCCCGTACTGACCGCACGAATGCTTGCTTTGTAACATGTTACATTACGCCGGAAATAACGTAGTAACAATATCACAGGCTTTTTGATAAAAATAAAAATAATTTTAATGATGGGTGAGGCGGGTCTGTGCGGTTACGCCAGAGGGCAACTGTTTTGAAGTTGCACTGTTAAACTGTTAAATTTTGCATGCACAGGTCTCTATAATTGCTCATTCTACCTTGGTACAGTTTTTCTTATTCTTAGTGCTACCATTAAAGGTTTCGACACATATAAATAATAATTCCAACGAAATCGTCCAGAAAATAAGTCTATTTTCTAAGAGTGTATTATTATTTTCCTTCCTTTTTTTGCGACTTATTAATAAAGGCATTATTATTATTATTAAATAGTATAACAAGGAATAAAACATACATCGTAATAGTCACAATATATATTTTAAATAACGTAAATGTCATTTTCCATTGTTTCAAATCAAATAGAACGTAATATTCAACTAATGAATATTGTGTGGTATTTTTAAAATTGGCACAATACAATTGCCTTCAAACAAAACATAGAATATCATAATATAAACAATCGTTTTGAGGAAAGCCGAATTGATTAAAATCACTTAATAAATCAATCATTTCATCAGAGACAATAATAAACATGGCGCAGTCATAATAATTGTGTACAGGAGAAGAAAAGGTAACAGAAGAATGGAGTTTAATAAGCCAATGCCCTTGGTCTTTGAGGGAAACCTCGCGGCGAACTATAAAACGTTCGAAACGGAAATAAATGTATACCTAACGGCAACAGAAACAAAGAAAAAACCAAAAGAAGTGCAGGTGGCGATATTAAAAAACCTAATAGGAAGAGAAGCATTATTAAAATATGAATCAATTAAAACTGTGAAACCTGAAGAGGAGTCTATGGAAAAGATTTTAGAAGCATTAAAAGAATATTGCGTTCCCAAAGCGAATGAGACGGTACAGTTGTTCAAGTTCTTTAAAAGGAAACAAGAAGATAATGAAAGTTTTGAATCATTTTATGCAGATTTAAAAAAACTAGTAAGATTATGTGAATTTGAGACCCAAGAAGATAAATTATTAAAATCCCAAATAATTCTCGGAGTGAAATCAAGAGGACTTCAAGAAAGACTCTTAAGGGAGGACATCTCGTTAGAAAAAGTAGTTGAATTTTGCAGATCGGTAGAATTGGCAGATATAAATTACCGGCAGAAATTTTTTATTTTTAACGGTCAAATTTATTATTTTTTTTTAATTGTCCACATCTGCCTCCCTCTCCCCTACTTGGTCCATTGACATTTTTTGAGAACATTTTGCAGTCCCAAAACTTCCGGCGATCTACTATTATCTTACAAGGAGACATCGTAGTTGACTCTTCACCAATTTTGATGAATTTTTCTATGGTGAATCTATATTGAATATAAGTAAGTTCCCCCAGAGCTTTCGATCGAATGGCCCTTCTAAAGGGACTTATTAATTTTTTAAAGTTACGATTTTTGAGAGTTGTTGTTGTAAGCTATAAAGCGAAGTCATCTTCCTTATCTGTCCGTAGTGCAGTGAATGAATGCCGCGCTCCTGTGCAGGAAGCCCAGAATCGGGATCGGTTGTTTCAACTTTTTTTTTGTTTTAATTATTTATTGTAATACTCCTACTCTATTGTTTTATTTATATCAATATATACGTAATTATATTTATATATAATTGTAATTTTTTAATTACTTTATTATTATCACTATTTGGAATTTTTTAATAATTCCTTTTAATAAAACCTCATAACACGTGTTTTTGTTTCAAAGCATATAACAGGACGTAAACTTATATTACAATTATATATAAATATAATTACGTATATATTGATATAAATAAAACAATAGATTAGGAGTATTACAATAAATAATTAATTGTAAAACCAAAAAAAAAGTTGAAACTCCGAATCCCGATCCTGGGCTTCCTGCGCAGGAGCGTTCATTCACTGCACTACGGACAGATATGTAAAATGGCGTCTTTTTATAGCTTATAACAACAACTCTCAAAAATCGTAACTAAAAAATTAATAAGTCCCTTTAGAAGGGCCATTCGATCAAAAGCTCTGGGGGAACTTACTTATATTCAATATAGATTCACCATAAAAAAATTCATCAAAATTGGTGAAGAGTCAACTGCGATGTCTCCTTGTTAGTTGATTTTAATATAAACGTAAATGGTGATACTATGTATGCATCAAGACTGATTAGCTTAAGGGGTTACCCCACCTTACTGAAACAGAAAACTGACGTATGAATTTACACCTAATAAAGATACTGAGTCAGAAATCGTACTGAAAACACTGAGAGGTGAAATAGACCCCCACCTACTGGGGATACGGATTGAAAATATAACAAAAACCAAACAAATTAAGCTTAGAATCGCAATTACAGAAAAAAGGGAAGGCGCTGCGGAAAAGTTTAGAAAGTTAATAGAGGAGAAAGTTGAAAAAATTGCCAGAATGACGATTAGAGAGACAAACCAAAAAACCATAATAATTAAAAACCTGGACACGGCTACTGAAGAAAAAGAAGTATATAAGGCAAAGAACACTAAAGCTAAAGGGAACAAGATTAAAGAGAGAGAAGAACTCACGGAGACAGGAGGGGAAAATGAAGAAATGGAGACGGAAGAACCTCCAAACAGCGAAGAATGGATAGTACAACAGACGAAAAAGAAAAGGAAAGATAACTAATACCAAACTGCCGACAGGGAAGAAGGAAAAATGAGCGATAGATCCGATGATAGCGGGTAAGGCTCAAAAATGGGGGAAACAAGTACCCAACTTGCTAGGAAAATGGCGGGGAAGATAAGAAACGAAAAAGAACGAGGGAACAAAACGAAAACCTATATTAAGGCGAACAGAAGGAAAAATAAAGTGGAGGGCGAGGGGACTAAAGTCATAAAAGTATTACAGATAAATGTACAAACATAAGTTTAGAAGATGGATGAATATGGACCTGGAAAGATATAGGAGGGGAAAAAAAGAAAAAGTGTGTGCTCATCATTAAGTGGCTGCTAAGTGGCACTCAGTAACGAACCATTTTAGGACATGTGTTTATATAAACTTTTTTGCTTATTTTTAGTTGTAGAAAACGTCTATGGTATAGCCAGCCCAACATTTTTGTAACACCCTTTATATTATACGATAATAACAATATTTGATATAGTAGTTTATGGAAATAACTTGAAGGAATGTCACCGTAATGTTCTAACAGTAATAAGTCGTTTGAGAAAATACAACGTAAAAGTGAAATGTAAATTTTATGAAAGCCAGGTCGAGGTTTTGGGTGATTTGATTGATTGTGAGGATGATTATCCAACAAAAGACATATTTTAACATATTTTAACCCAGATTCTATAACCGATGAAATATTAAGGCCGTATTTTAAAAGAAAACATGAAATGTCAGTAGAGAATAATTACTTATTAGTTGGAAACAAAACGATGGTACCAAAAAGTTTACAAAAGGATATTCTAAATCTATTTCAAGAACAACACTTAGGAATTATATGATCAAAAATGTTGATAAGAAGATATTCTCGGTGGCCTAGTATGAACAAAGATTTGGAAAATCATATAAGCACTTGTTCTGTATGTGAAGGAACACATCCTCAACGAGCCCTGCGAAACCATACACACCGCGGAATTTCGCCACCCACCGCCATATTTGCAGCCAATCAAACTAACCTCGCTAATTAAGAGGTGCATGCCAAACGTAGGATTTGACGATGTTTTAAACCAATTAAAGGGTGATTCTCAGTTTTTCATTAAACTCATACTGTTATTAAAACATAAAAAGATAAAATATCCTAGCGTGTTGTTAAAAGTACGAAATGAAAAATTTTTCCGAGGCATTTTTGATATCAGAGAATACAAAATACCTAATCTCAAAAGTGAAGTTTTAAATCTTAAAAGTGTGTTTAGAGATTATATACACCATGCGAATTATTTCTGTCTATCATATACATCAGAAATATCAATATATGCAGACGTGTGCATGAGAATTATCGTAGCAAATACTTTACAGACAAGGCGTAGGCTTTATGATAAACTGAAACGATTTAAAAACTTAGATTTCTTTCATCCTGAAGATCTGGTATCAAAAGATGCAAGTTTTATTGTTTATCCAGACATATATATATTCAGTCGTGTTTATGATTTCATAGCGAACCCCAGCTTTGGGAAGGGAACATTTTGGGTTGGGTGCGTAAAGTCAGAGAAATGGAAAAATCGGAAGCGGAGCGGAAGAAGGATGCAGGAAGGAAGAAAGAAGGCGAAGATCGCAAGAAAAAGGAGCCTGAAAGAAAGAAAGAAACTGGGAAGAAAGAAGAAGAAATGATGAAGGAGGAAGAATTACGAAGAAAGAAGGCGGAAGAGACAAAGCAGAAGGTGGCGAAGCTGGTAGCTGAAAGGGGGGCGGCGATGGCTGCGGAAGGGGAAAGGGACGTAGCAAACTGGGATGTTGACTCGGACTCTGTTGTACCCTCTGAAGTTAGCGAGCCAATGCAGACGGGTGATGATCAAAGAAAGCGACACAGAGATACGGATAGTGAAGGGGAAAGAGACAGAGAGTCCTCTAAAAAAGGTCTTGCTGCGGGTCCATCTTCGTCCGGGGTGAGGCCACGCCGGGGTGTTGTTCCGTCGGTATCTGAAACAGAAAGGAAGATACTTATCAAACGTTGGAGGGCTCCAAGGTCGCCAGCAGCGTAGTCGTTGAGGAGGAGATCTCCAAAGTGTTGAGGAATGAACTAAAGAACGTGAAGGTGAGGTCAATGAGAACAACGAGGAGTACAGAGATACTGTTGGAGGCGGCTGACAAGAGGGAGGTAAGTAAGATCCTATCCTGTAAAAAAATCGGGGACAATTCTGTTCACCGCAAGGTATTGGTTTTAAATTTCTATGTTGGGTGGAGCTGATGAGAGTTGAGAGAGCGTGTGGTTGTGGAGGATGGCTCTTCTGGTGTGCCGGGGGTTGGTCACCGCGGAGGAAGGTCTGGGTGCGGTACCGCCTTGGCAACGATCACTTGTATCCGTCTCCTGAGGGACTGCCGAACGGAAACGTAAGCCTGCCCCTACTGTCATCAAGGGTTTTGGTAGCTATAAACGCTGAGCAAGGCTGAGATGGCAGAGGGAGGGCCTTTGGGCACCGCGCGGCTACGTGGATGGTAGGTGTGTGCCCTCCGGGGAGGGTTCGAGGGGTCGTGCCGGGGGTCTGGTCGTGGCCTGGGCTGGATGCCGCGGGAGTGGTTTTCGGTGCGGTGGCGAGTCGTCCTGGGTGAGTATAGCGGGAGGGTGTGAACTAATTGTTATCCTGCGTTGGTCTTAGTCAGTGTAGCCCAGGTCAGTCGGCAGTGGTTTCCTGGTGCGTGGGGCCCCGCCTCCACGTGGCAGGGATGATAACTTCTCCCTTCGGGGAGAAGGCAAAGTGGGCGAGTATATATGAGAGGAGAGATTGAAGCGGCTATGGGCAATGCCCTGGTACCGCACGTTGTGTTGAGTCTGTGTTGTGTGTTTATCCAGACAATGCTTCTACACCACTCAAGACTAATCAGAGGCAATTTACCCTGTAAACAATTAAAAAACAACGACGATATGAAGTGTGATGTAAGTGAAATTAAAAATAATAATGAGTTTAATAATACAAACGATCTCGTAAGCGAACACTTAACTGTTACTCTAGATTTCGGTTCCACATTTTGTCCCAGTACTAATTTTAATCTCAATTTGAAATAGTTGAATAATATGAATAGTACCAATAGTAACCGACTATAGTATCAAATTCGATGTGTCCACAAATGAAATAAATGTACCAAAGCCAATATTAAATTTGCCAGAACCTAACTTTAAACGCGTTTTACCCGAAGCTACTTGTAACAAGATTCTACAAGCTGCAACCTATAAACGTTGCACTATTCAAGAGGGATATTTCGTTTACCGTTAAAATGTATAGTTTGCAACAATATAATTTATTTAAAAAAAAATACATGGTAGCTCTACTGAGCCCTTCATTTTATATTTTGGTGCTACAGGTGGCGTCTGTAAGAAGCCAATGTTATATCCTACAAGAATATTCTTGTATTCTGGAGTTTTGAAAATATCCACGAATAGAATTTGTCCCGTAGTTGACATTTTAACCCTGGAAGAAGATACTTTGCTAGGAAAAAATGGACATCGATGGACGACGAAAATTCCGGAGGCTCGAGGTCGCCCTACGCGAGAAAATATTGTAATGCATTTACCGGGACCCAAAGGAGAGGCCAGAACGGTTCAAACTCCTCTACAAGCTTGGAGTTTGTTGTTCAACGATCATATGATGAATATAACTGTTTTTCATGCAAATGAAGAAATTGCACGAAAAAATATTGCTGTTAACGTACAAAGCTACACGAAACCAACCAATAACACAGAAATAAAAGCTTTCATTGGGTTATTGTACCTTGCAGGTGCATTACGCATATCCAATTCCAATTTGGATGAGGTCTGATGTGTAGCATACGGAAATGGAATATTTCGTGCAACAATGTCACAACAACGATTTAATTTTTTGGCTTCGTGCCTTAGGTTCGATTGCAAAGAAACTAGAATTGAAAGAAGGTTGATTGACAAACTCGCCCCCATACGAAAATTATGAGATATCTTTGTGAACAATTGTTTAGCATTCTATACGCCATATGAATACTGTACCATTGACGAGCAACTTGTTGCATTTCGTGGAAAGTGTCCGTTCCGTATTTATATGGCTAGTAAACCAGATAAGTATGGTATTAAAATATTAATGATGAATGATTCCAAAACGTATTATATGGTAAATGCAATTCCCTATATCGGAAAAGTAAATCCAGAAAATGATTCGGTACCTACTTATTATGTCCGAAAGCTTTCAGAACCCATTAAAGGAACTTCTCGGAATATAACATTTGATAATTGGTTTACGTCAATACCATTAGCAGATATAATGTATAACGAATATCAGTTAACAATCCTTGGAACGTTAAGAAGAAACAAGAAAGAAATACCCCCTAAATTTATCAATAAAAAGGGAGTAGGCACATCATTATTTGCATATGATAGAAAGAAAACGCTTGTTTCCTATACACCAAAAAAAACAAAAATGTATTATTATTGTCAACACTAAAACCCGATGCATCGATTAACCTCGATACCGGAAAGCCAAATCTGATACACACGTACAATGAAACTAAAGGGGGAACAGACACGTTTGACCAACTGTGTCATTCATACACTACTGCCCGTAAAACCAGACGATGGCCTTTAAGATTTTGGTTCAATATTGTTGATACCAGTGGAGTAAATGCTTTAATTTTGTTCTCTCTTGCAAACCCATATTGGAAAACAAAGAGATGTCATAGTAGAAAATTCTTTTTAAAGGAATTAGGAATGGCTTTAATAAAACCTCATTTACAGGAGCGAATGCAAGTGACGACATTGCAAAAAACATTACGTGTTAAAATTTATGAAATCCTCAACAATGAAGAGTTACCCAAGCAAAGTGTTAACACTAATTTAGATAAAAGGGTTCGATGTGCCTTTTGTGATACAGGAAATGATAGGAAAACAAAGTTTGCGTGCTCTGCTTGCGGAAAACCATATTGTTTGGAGCACCGTGCAAAACTCTGTTACGAGTGTCAACATTTTTTTTTACACTAACTTCAAAAAACTATTTTTCGTTTTGTGAACTTTTTCCTACTGTACATAAAACATATTTTTTTAATTTTTGTTAATTCAAATTTTAAAAGTAATTACTGTAGTTTTTGTCGAACAATACGAAATATATAAGTAAATTCATAAAAAAAATTGATTTTATTTGTACCACCACAATAATATAAGGATAACCACATATCTTTTACAAAGATAGTCTTATTTATCTACTATTATTTAAAAAAGTTGTTCAAGGGTCTGTGAGACCCATGTGTGACATTTACATTACACAAAATAAGTGTGATGTTCCAGGAAATGGAACAAAAGAAAGGATGAAAGGATTAAATGATTTCAAAACGTTCTGCGAGGAAAAATGTAAATGGCCTGTAACAAGCGGAATTGTAACAGATTTTAGTTTTGTTAATATCCACGCCATTTGTAAATCGATGAATAGCTGTAAACTTTTAGATTATCTCCACATACATATATGGTATGATTGTCAATCAAAAAGAAAAACACGATGTTTTTATAGGAATTCACCTTTGCTCTTCGCATTTTATTAAAATAATTATAAAAGATGTAAATAGTTAATACACAGATAAAAACTGCAGGGAGACAGTAAAGAAAATTTTAGTCAAACTTTTAATTATTGATAATTTTGATCTAATTCAAATTTGGTTTTCAAAATGAAACCAATGTTGCGCCATAGATACACTAAATTGCTGATATACCATTAGTAGATGCCGATGAGTTGATAGATATAATACCTATGGAGACCGGCAGAATGTACGACGCAAACCTATTTTACGTACTTTTTAAGAAAATTTCCGTTATGATCGATATTTTATTGGAAGAAGGACCAATTAATAATATTTACCAAAATCGCCCGTTTTTGGAATTAATTCTGAAAAAATACTTGGCATATGGAGCATAAATATGTCCACTATGGAGCGATGCAATGTTAAAACTCTTGAGACTTCTGTGAACCGTGTGAGTGATGACCTTGTGATCTGAAAAACAACGTCTTATCAATTAATCGAAACTTAAAAGTTTCTCGCCTGATAAGAAAATTAAGAAACAATGTACTAACTTTATGCAAAGAAGTCAATGTTAATGTAAGTAAAGAACGCCTTACTCGACGAAGAACCAAAAACCATAATTTATATTCCGAAATACGTTCCCAGGAACAGTGGACAAAGAAAAATAAACCCAAAAACACGTATTAATAATAATAATGTTTATGCAATAGTATGAATACAAAATATACAAAGAATATAAAGAAAAATATACATTTTATGTAAACATTACAAGAAAAAAGTAATAATAATTCTAGATTAAGCATATAGTAGAAATTTGAAGCAGTATATTATGGAAACAGATATGTAAACACGGCTCCAACTATTTAGGATAGTTCTTCTTCAACAGAGCCTACATCTTGTTGCTACTGTTCCAGAGGAATGTTTGGTACAACCACAAATTGGGTTGCGTTGGACTGTGATGAAAAAACCAATAAAACTTATACAAAAGACTTTTTATGCAAATTTTGTGAAAATGAAAATGATTTTAAATGTGCCTACTGTTTTTGTAGAGATTTTAATGTAATTACTGACGGGGTGCAGTGTGACAGCTGTAAACAATGGATACACCAAAAATGTGATAGTAGTGAAAGAACATGAAGCGAATCATTTTCATGTAAATAGTGCTCTTAAACCTCTGCTAACGAAAGGATTACAGCAGAATCCAATAATTCTTACATTCAACAGACCGCAACATTAAAATTTTTACCGAATGGCTTGGTAGATGACATTGAGTTTTATGCAACATTACCGAATAAAATCTACTGCACCGTTGCTTATTACAACAATATAAAGCGTAATATATAGCGACAATTACACTAGCTTAAATCCGAAAACCACAACTTTTCTATCGACATCTTGCTACGCCTAATAAACATAAAGCCATCCGTTCACGCCGAATTTTCTGTAGCTTTGTTGATTACAAATTAAAGCGTGTGAAACAGACTTCACTATATACCGGGCGACATCGCTGAAATGGCGTGCTATGTTTGGCGTGCTGTTTTCACACCGGTTGCGATACACACCGTATTTTCAATCGAAACGTTTAGAAAGCATTTTTAACGTTTTCCAAATGCCTGAAGAAAAAAAAGCTGCTAATCTTTTACATTACATGGGAGCCGATGCTTATGTCTTGTGCGATAAATTATCTCCAGTTAATCCAAGCAATAAAACGTACGATTAATTAATACAAGAAATGAAACATGATTACAATACCGAGCCATTGGAAATAGCTGAAAACCTCCGGTTTTTCCAACGTAAACAGAACGATGATTTAGTGTCATTACAACGTTTGGTAACCACATGCAAATTTGGCAACTCCCTAAAAAAGGACTTCGTAATCAATTTGTTTTTGGTTTATAGAATCAGAACAAACAGAGCCGCTTACTGGAAGGACATTGTAGAGGCAAATAAATGTATACATATTGAAACGATTTGTTTAAAATGTAAAGTAAAAGATCACCTGGAAAGGTTTGTCTGAAGAGCAAAAAGGAAGGGTCTACCAACCAAATTGAAGAAATATTACATGTAAGATTAGAGCATACAAATTACAGCGACAAGTTTATGATTGCAGTAAAAGTTCAAGTCCTGTATATTCCTACATATATCTAAAATGTATGGTTTTCGTAGAAACTTGAAAAAATGAAATTTTCTTGGTTATTAGTAAATTTAGAATTATCAGTTAGCTTTGGTTTGAAACAACCAAACCGAAGAAGCAAAAACTATCGTATCAAATGAAATAATTTGACATTTACATAGCAAAAGGGTTAATCATGTCCCATTTAAGATTTAGTAATGAAGATTACTTTAATTTGTTAGTTATATACGGGGAATGTAATAAGATAATTAAAAGGGCCTGCGAAACCTTTCATGCGCGATATCCGGATAGACCGAATCACACTCATGACACCCTAACACGACTAATTGATGAGCACGAAAGGGTTAAACCTGTCATAGATAACGAAGAAAATTAAATTCCAGTTTTGGGGTACTTCAGAGCGTATCCTGAAAATTCGTTATCAGATGCTAAAAGAGATTTGGGAATATCTGAGGAAAGCATTCATAGGATTTAAAAAATAACATAACTTTCGAGCTTATTCTTATTCATTGGCATAAAGTTTAACCTTCCGTTGGTCTGGCCTGGTCTCACAGACCGGTTCAATATTAATGCATGCGTATTTTTGTAGAAATAGGAGGGGGAGATGGCGCGGATCGTCTAGCTTCTTAACTTAAGGTAGCCACAGACGTCGTTCTTTTTTGGCAGTTTTAACCGCACGGGTAAAACTGTACCGGTAAAACTGTCGGTGTGTGGGCAAAAACCGTCCTTCTTGCCGGCGTTCAAAAATATCTGCTGCAGCTTGATTTTAACCGTCCGTTTTCAAACGTGTTCGTTCAAGTCGGTTCGTGTGTGTGACGACGCAGTTAAGAAGGACCGGTTTTGTCAGTGTCGACTCTGTCCTCGATTAACCGCAAGTTATTTTGTTGTTGTTTTCACAATGACAGACCTAAGGAGTTACAACAAACAATTTATAATTGAGTTCATAGAATTGTATAGAAGCCATCCGTGCCTTTGGAAAATTAAATCTACTGAATATTCTGATAGAGATAAAAAAAATAAAGCTTACGAAGACATGATAATAAAATTACAAGAAGTAGATAATTCCGCAACGAAAGAATCTGTTAAAAAGAAAATAGACTCTCTACGTGGTTGCTTCCGAAAGGAGTTAAAAAAAGTAATACAATCTAAGAAATCTGGTTCGGGGACTGATGAGGTGTACAAGCCCCATTTCTGGTACTACGAATATTTATTATTCCTTACAGACCAGGAAACACCGAGAGAAACAGTATCGAATATTGATGAAGAGACAAATAGCAATCAAGTAAGTAAAATAGTATATTAAGTATCCAGAACGGTAAGTACAATTTACCGGTCGACGACAATGTTTGGAGACTGAGCGACGCGTTACGTAGCGGAGCGAAGGTACAATATTGTCGGAAACCGGTTAATTGCTCACCGTTCGTGATGGTGACAACATTTTTTGCACGACCGAAATGAATATAAATAGAAAAATAATTTACTGAAATATATTGACATTTATAATTATTTTGTCAAAATTTGAATTAATTACGTTGCCCTGGTTTTATTTACAAATTATTAGTTATTTATTTATTTTAATATTCTAGGTTTCTGACAATGAATTAACTCCTGAGGTGCTAGAATCTCCCGGTATCTGTTCACCGCCCACACCTAGTTCATCTACATCACAAACATCTGTACGGCTATCTAAAGCATCGAAAAGATACAACAATAAATGCGACGAAGTGTTAGACGTGATTGGGAAACGTTTATCAGAACCTTCGACCAGTATTGCAGATAAATTTACTGATATTGGAAAAGCATGGGCATCGAAATTAAGAGACCTCGATCCCCAACAAGCTATACACGCAGAAAAATTAATAAACGATATATTCTACGAGGCACAGATGGGAAATTTAAATCGCAATTGTTTTGTACAAACGCAACATGAACTTTATACAAACAACGTTCAGCCTCCATTCAACACTCGGCAATCACAAACCCATCCTTCATTCAACAATCAAACCTCATTAAACACTCAACTCCCATTTAACACTCAGCAATTATTACACACTCAACCCTCATTTAACAATCAGCCTCTATTCAACACTCAGCAATCATTGCACACTTACCCTCATTTAACACTCAATCCTCATTAAACAGTCAGCCTCTATTCAACACTCAGCAATCATTGCCCACTCAAACCTCATGCACACCTCTCAATAATACGCAACCAAATGAAAAATCGCGAACACCCAATAATCAAACGGCTGCTCTGTTGTTTCAAAACTTCAGTGGTTTTGTGGATGGAGAAACATAATTTATATTACCTACATAATATTTCATTTTAATAATTTGATGTGTACATTGTTTGGAAAATATCTTTGTTTTATAACTCTTCTTTTATTATTGACTTTGTATTAATATTCAATAAACTTACCTTTAGATATGTGCAAATGGCTTGAGCGTGTAAACCAGCCTATAGAAACACTATTCGTAAATAAACAAAATAGACCGATCGTGCAAAAAATATATTTTTTATTTATATGTACATTATATTTATTAATAAAAAAATCTTAAGAAATCTAGAACTACAAAGTATTAAACAAAGTTTTGTTGCCAGGGTAGTGATCCCTCATTATGAAAGTAAGTCATAAATAAATTACGGACCCTTTTTGCTTCTTCAGATGCATGTCTGTTGTGTCCACGCTGTAAATTAAGAGTTGCTTGTTCTGCTTTTAAACCATTTTCTATGTGACCTGTGCAGTAATCTTCTGAATAAAAACAAGTTGAAGGTGCATAATTTTCCTGACGCTTCTTAATCAAAAAGTTATGAAGAATGCAACATGTCATGACGATTTTATCAATATTTTCTAATTTTAAATTAATTGCAGAATGAAAGATCCTGAATCTTGCAACCATTATTCCAAATGTATTTTCTATTATCCGGCGTGCTCTGGATAATCTGTAGTTAAATATTTTTCTTTCTCTGTTCAATTCTTTTTGGCTGAATGGTTTTAAAAAATTGTCTCTCAACGCGAAAGCTTCATCTCCAATGAAGACATAGGGCAGTGATTCATTACTGTTATCTGTTTTACAACTGGATGGTAACTTAAGAGTGCCATTTATAAGTTTATCATAAAATAAAGTGTTTTCTATTACACCACCATCAGATACTCTACCATTTGTGCCACAATCGCACATGATAAATTCATAATTCGCATTTGCGATCGCCATTAATACGATACTATGTCTGCCTTTGTAATTCCAATAAAAAGAACCGCTATTTGGAGGTGGCACTATATTTATGTGTTTCCCATCTACAGCTCCTAAACAATGAGGAAAATTCCTTTTTTTCAAATGTTTGGGCTATGATTTTCCATTCTTCTTCGGTCCTGGAAAACTGAAATAAAAAATCATTATAAATATAAATTATTTTTAACAATCATAGTTAATTATTGTATAATTTGATTGAATATAATTAATTGTTTTCTTTCAGGATGAATCTAACTATACTCCTGTACTATCCCCGGTATCTCCTTTTGAAAAGAACGTATGCACAGATCGGGCGCTGTCAGCATGTTCCAATACTCCTTCAGTACGTTCTTCCGTTAGTAGCACAAGAAAGCGTAACATAACGGACAGAGCCGACGAAATTTTGGAGAAAGTGCGTGCAAAGCTGGATATGAATATTAAAGAAGACAACTTTGACGTGATAGGAAAAAATATTGACAACAAATTGAGACAGTT
>NW_019281271.1:0-31436 GCF_000648695.1 Onthophagus taurus | reverse complement strand
GCCCAGTTGAATTACCTCCTAATTTAAATGGAGAGTCATATTTAATTTTTTTAAATAATGACTTAGTCGACCTCTTGGGAGATCTTCCATTACAACTAAGAAGAAATATGTGGTTCATGCAAGACGGTGCTCCTCCACATTTTTCACGTGCTGTGCGCGAACATCTGAATGAAACATTCCCTCACCGTTGGATTGGACGTGGTAGTGAATTTCAGTGGCCACCTCGCAGTCCCGATTTTAATCCACTTGATTTTTATGTGTGGGGTTACATGAAATCAATGGTCTATGCTGAACCTACTATAAATACACGAGACGAGTTATGGAATAGAATTCAAGATGCAGCCAATTCAATACGAAATAATCCTGCTACATTTTTTAAAGTCAGACAATCCTTAACCAAACGGTTAAATGCGTGTATAAATGCTGGTGGTGGTCATGTTGAAAACCTTTTGCAGTAGCTCATAATTAAGCTTAAATTTAATTTAACTTCGCACAACATTAACATGTAGGTTTTGATAACAGTTGTCGTAAGTGGTCTTAGTTCAAGTCTGTTCTAATGTTGTATTTCGTTTTATTAACTGGCGTACAATAAATTGTTTTATTACGTAATTTTTTTATGGTTTCAGTTTAATATTGTTATCAATTATCAATTACGGTTAGGTAAATGTCAACATTCCATGCCATGCTTGTGTCTTAACAGATTAATGCTACGTCGACCACCGTGAAATGTAGTGTAGTGAATTAGTAAAATTCAAATATCTCGAAAATCGTTAATATTTTCAAGATCAAAGAAGTATAGCTTTTTTCTACAGAAATGATGGGGCTATCCAAATTAAACAAGTATGTTGTAAAATAATGAGCGATAAAAAATTTGTAGCTGATTTCATCTAATTCATATGGCGCATGTGGCGACATCTACGAGTTAACTCAAATCCTCTCACACATTATTGTTTACCCTTACAAAAACTATAAGTCAACTATGAGTCATTATGTAGAAAAGTAGCTGATCTATTAACAAAAATCTATTTCATTTTTTTCGCTTTAACATCCTGTATCTCAGTAAGGAGCAGACTAAGACCCATTATTGTTAATGAAAATATTATTATTTTGGCCTCCTGAACGTACATTTACAATTTGGCCCATTACTTATGAATCACCCTGTATAAGGGTAACAACGCTAAGTTACTAGCCCTTTCCAACATATTTAATAACATATCAAACTTGGAATTCACAACAGAAATCGAACATGACTGTAACCTGAATTTCCTTGGCTTAACCATCAAGAGAAATAATGTTGATAATTCTTTATCTTATAAGATCTACAAAAAACTAACCACTACTGACACCATAATTCCGAAACACTCTTATAACTGTTTACAACACAAAGAAGCATCCTTTAGATTTCTATTTAATAGAATATTTAATGTTCCCTTACACGAAAATGACTATATTAACGAAATGGGAATAATCATAAAGATGGGTTTGAACAATAAATACAGCATCTCAGACATACAGAGGATTTATAACAAAACTCATGCCTCCCACATTAACAAAATTATCTTCCCACATTATACAAAGAAGGTCAGATATTTAGCAGTCCCTTTCATACCTACAATTCAATATAAGCTCCAACAAAATCTCAATAAATTTGACATTATCCCCGCATATACCTCAAACAATAAAATAAGTACATACATTTTGAACAACAAACATAATTTCATTAAAGATGAATTGAGTGGCGTATACAGAATCAATTGCACTGATTGTGATTCTTTCTATATAGGTCAAACTGGCCGTAATTTAAAAACTAGAATGAAAGAACATATATCAAGAGAAAGTTCAGCTACATATAAACATATACAAGACACTAAACATAAGATTGACAACGAAATAATTTTACTAAAAAAGGTTAAAAAGTCTAAAGAACTAAATCTTCTAGAGGAAATGTTCATACATAAATATAATAACATATATAGCGACCTTCTTCTGAATGACCTTACAGACATTAACAACAACAGATTTTTTCTTAAATACGTCAATCAGATTTGACAATTTAGTCAATTACGTTGGATTAACTTAACCACTTCCACCTGTTTATATTAAACAACCAACGCGCACGCGTTACTCATATCTTTTGAACACCTATTCAGTCTGTTGAAATATTTCAGAGCGGTGTGACTACTCGTTTTCTTACGAATTTTTGTGTCGCTGTCGCCATTTATTTTTATTGTAATGTTTATTGTATTTTTCATCCTTTTGACGGTATTTATATACATAATTAACTGTATTAATCTTAAATATTAAACATATACTTGTACTTTTAGTCGTGCCCGTCGAAGATTGCTAGGCAATTGAAACAGTGTCGCACCGAATTTGAATATTAAATAATAAACAATAATCATTTTTTTTTTTATTTTACTTATTAAACTACTAACGATGAGCATTGAGAAAACTATCGCAAAATTTTTGGTCTTGTTTGAAAGAGCATTTCATGCTCTTCTAAAAGATATTTTCAGTATGATCACTTGGTTTAAAACAAATAGTAGTTTATCTAGTTAAATCTAGTTTATTTGTTTTAAAGCACGAAAATATGAATGAGTCCTTTAAATCTTATGAAACGTGTTTTTTATGC
The DNA here is from genome assembly GCF_000648695.1 of Onthophagus taurus. NCBI lineage: Eukaryota > Metazoa > Arthropoda > Insecta > Coleoptera > Scarabaeidae > Onthophagus > Onthophagus taurus. Next base: position 28,804 of record NW_019281271.1, on the reverse strand, counting down.
TATTTTTTGTAATTCGTGTTTTTATCCTTTTTTTTAACAAAAATAAAATAAATTTTGACCATGTAGGGAAATAGGTATGTAGCAGTTGGTAACATCGTTGATTGTTTTATCATTTCATTTCATGTTTAACCCTCCGCATAGGAGGTGGGGTATCATATATCCCAGCTTCAGGAAAACTGAAAAAATTGAAAAACAAAAAAGACGCGCGAGATCGTGTTTTATGTAAAATTTTATAGAAATAGTATTTTATTTCCGGGGTATGTTATACCTCACTTCCTGTGGCATGTGAAATTAATTCACCTTGTATGCCGAGGGTTAAATGCAAATTTATAATAGAACATTTTGTTCAATATGTGAGATTAAGTCGATGTGACGTTAAGTTTTTGACATAACATTGAATGAATTCTAAATGTCCTTATACTGAATTTCGTTTTATTAATTTATTAACTTTAGAACACGTATGTAGTTTTCGAAAAAATGTTGTTTGATACACGACAGCGAAATTCTTTTGTATCAAAAATAACTATTTATTGTGCATATTTTTGATTATGTTTCTAAAATAAAAGTTTATTGTGTGTTTATACCTTTAGTTCTTGTTTTAAAGTTAATACCCACAATATGGTCCATATACAGGTGTATCTGAATGACTGCAAGAAACTTTAAGGGGTGATTCTTTAGTGAATTTTAAGGGTACTTCGACATATGAACCATGGGCGACTTCGGCTCCCCTAAGGAGCTACACCCCTCCAAAAATGGCGGAAAATTTTGGTTTATTTTTTTTTTCTCAAAAACCATAAACGCTAGGAAAATGAAATTTGGGGAATATGTTTAACTCATAATAGGGCACGTTTTGACCCTATTTGTACTTTCAACCTACCCTTCTAAACTACTAAACGTAACCACCCCCGTTCAATTTATGCCTAGATTTTTTTTATGAAGATGATAAATACATTGGAAAAATTTCAGTTAGATAGATAAAACTATTCTAAAACTTTTTTGTCTCTCTGATGTTCTTCTAAAAATTAATAATTTCTGAGAAAAAAAATAATTAAGCAAACACTAACTGTTAAGCTGTAGGGTTGTTAATCGAAAGTTGGAATGAATTTTTAATGAAAAAATCTTAGTAGGCTTTGCAATCTTTGTCAGAAATATTTTTGACGTTTAAATGTCAGTGTTTTTCTTATTATTATTATTGTTTTTCAAATTAATTTTTAAATAAAGTTCTATCGCATTTACGCTCGTTCACTCGACGTTTCAAAATTTTAAATAAAACAATAATAATAGTACGAAAACCACTGACATTTAAACGTCAAAAATATTTCTGACAAAGATTGCAAAGCCTACTAAGATTTTTTCAATAAAAATTCATTCCAACTATCGATTAACAACCCTACAGCTTAACAGTTAGTGTTTGCTTAATTATTTTTTTTCTCAGAAATTATTAAATTTTCGAAGAACATCAGAGAGACAAAAAAGTTTTAGAATAGTTTTAGCTATCTAACTGAAATTTTTCCAATGTATTTATCATCTTCATAAAAAAAATCTAGGCATATATTGAACGGGGGTGGTTACGTTTAGTAGTTTAGAAGCGTAGGTTGAAAGTACAAATAGGGTCTAAACGAGTTCTATTATGAGTTAAACATATTCATTTTTGATTGTTAACAGATTATTCAATATTTTTTATATAACATCTCAAATTTCAACATGTGGTCCAATTAATTGACGATAATATATTTAATAAGATTTCGTAAATTTCATTCCTCTTAATTTTTTGTAAATCCGTAGTTGTGTCCGAGGATGACTTCAAAGTCGAAACACGTGTAACACATAAAAATAAAAAACACTTATACGATTCATCTTTTAAGGCCAAAAACTGAAGTTTTTTGTTTTCCTTCTCTTCCATATCTAATTTTTGGAGGGGTGTAGCTCCTTAGGGGAGCAGAAGTCCCCAAGGTTAATATATCAAAGTACCCTTAAAATCCACTAAAGAATCACCCCTTGAAGTTTGTTGCAGTCATTCAGATACATCCTGTATACGGATACCCGTACAAATAATTCAAAACATTTTCCGCTTTACGTACTTTTTCACTTTAAGTACATTAAGTAGTTCGTCCATTTTTTATTTTTAATTTGTCTGCTACTATTAATATACCACCATTTTTGATAGATTTTGGTATATACCCATTTTAAAGGGTGCTTGATCCAGTAATGTACACAAATTTTATGTAAAAAATCCCTAACATAATTTTAATGTGTTAGGTCTAATAAAAATGTGACTTTTTGTCCTAAGAAACTGTTTTTCACGCTCTATAATTAAAAAATCAGACAATAAATACAAATTTTATGAGAGAGTCCTGTTTTTAAATGGGTCACACTGTGTATATAGAAAAATGTATTAATATGTATACAGGTGTCTCGCGTAATTGGTTCGTCAGAACTTTTTCAGGTTCCACTATTCGTAGAAGTTTGAAATTTTGGTAGAATGGGTTGTTCATTCGGAACTTTTATTGATTCATTTATTGATTTTATATGATTTAAAATATTTTCCAGATGACCGTCACTTCCGCTCTACCGTAAATAGACTAACTTCGTTATTTTAAATGGAATGCTATAGTATTTATTGCCAATTTTAATTGTATGTAGAAAAATGTGTTGACTTTGATAAGAGTTATTGGTACCTAGCTTTTCGTTTTCGAGTTATTTTGGTTTTAAGCTTTTTTTGGCAAATTTCACCACTCTCTTTAAAACCCTATATCTCAGCCAACGTTCATTCAAAAAAGATCTACATTGGCACAATTACTCTTCAGATACTGTCAAATAGATTGTCATTTGTTGTATCGGAGTATCTTATACGGGATGGTCAAAAATTGAATTACTCTTTCTCCGTATTCAATGACGAGAAAGTCGAAAATTTTGAATGGAACGCCCCATTTTTGTAGCCTATCAGAAAGGGAATTTAATTCTCTACAAATTATCTATAAGTATTCCTATACCTATTTATTGCAGTTTGCCTCGTATTGGGAAATTTATTAAAACATGCACGAAATGCAGGTTTTTTTTATTAGAAAGCTATGGAATTTTGACGTTTTTGGTCCATGTTTGTATTATTGTTGTCATTAGTTACATTTGACGACGGGTGCAAGTCATTGAACATCATGCACCAGTCACTCGTATTAATGAAGTTGGGAACATACGTTTAATTCTGGATACTGTCACTTATGGCGTTGCTTTCGATTACAGAACCCATTTTGGCAATTTTTTGAGTTGTCAGTTTGACTGGTTTGACCAGGTTTGACATACTAATATTTTTGATTGCGTTGTATTGTGTACAGTGGAAGAGTTGCTAGCGATTTGAAGAAAAAGCGATTTGTTGTTGCTTTATAATAAGTACGATTGATGCGGAAGCAGCATTGGATAAATGCAATAAAATTAAAAGGAAACGATGTGGTAAAAATAACAATAAAAAAATTAAAGAATAAAGTCTTTGTTATTCATTTAAAGACTTTTTAATAAACCCTGTACCAAATAATAATTTAATACCTAGTCATGTTTTTTTGATGTTTTTTAGTAAAACATTGTAAACGACAAAATTTAATGTGTTTAAAGTTTTGCACAGTTTGTAAAGTTTTGTCGCCAAGCAATGCTTTCGTAAAAAATCATCGATAAACCTTTCAAATAACAAATTTAATTTATATTTCCCGCCTGCCAATGATTTCAGCGCTGTAGGTGACAGTATCCAAAACTAATTGCGCATTTCAATCAAACGTTTATAGTTGCCCATCTATATAACAAATATATTATATCTTATCTATGTTGAACATCATGGCAGATTATTCCAACGCCGATATTTGAAATTTATTTTGTATTGATGGCGAATGTAATAAACTTTTGTACAAGACGTGTCGAACGCTTAACGAGAGATGCCTAACAAGCCTAACGCCCATCACAAGGAAAATTTTCAAAAAATTGATAAAGATTTTCTTAGTTCTGGACATATCGAGACCAAAAGAAACCGTTATTTCCGGTCACCAGTGATGAAGACAGCTAAATAAATATTTTATCGTGTTTTATTACAATTCTAAATTAAATTTAATAAAAAATTTGTATTATAAATTTATATTTTTTATCCAAATCTAATTTTTTGTTTTCATTGCTTCATTTATATGATCGTTTGTTATTTTTGGTAAATAAAAACTAGTAAACTTGAAGATCATCAATCGTAGTTAATAGTACAAATAATAATAGAAAAACTGTCAAAATATTATTGCCTTCTAATAAAAATACAAACGGTTCTGGCGTTTCCTGCATGTTTCGATAAACTTTCCAATATGACAGAAACTACAATAAATATGTATAGAAATGTTTATAGATAATTTGTAGAGAATTACATTTCCTTTTGGGTAGGCTAACAAAATATAGGCGTTCCATTTAAAATTTTCGACTTTCTCCCCATTGAATATGGAGAAACGGTTATTATTATGGTCTATTTTCGGTAGACTGGATGTGGCAGCCATCTTGAAAATATTTTAGATCGAAAGTTCCGAATAAACAACCCATGCTACCAAAATTTCAAAACTGTACGAATAGTGGATCCTAAAAAAATTCTAACGAACCAGTTACGTAAGACATACAGGGTATGAGAGGACAATAATACCTTAGTGAACATAGATAAGAAATAAATTGCTTCTGTATCATTCCATCCTAAAGCCTATATGGACGAATGGTGTGCAGGTCTGGGCGAGTGTTAGTAAGAGCCATTATACAAAAAAAAGTAGACAAATAGTTGATGAAAAAACACCAACAGTTGATTTAAATAAAAAAAAAATACCAAAATCTCTTAAAATAATACTTACCAATGGAGATCCTTCAAAATTTTTAATGTTATTATCATTTAAATCAGTTTTAATTGGAAGAGTTAAAGCAGGAACATTTCTATTACCAATTTTACCTTGATTCTTCTTATTACTTTTGTTTCCTTTAGCTATTTGCCCTTTTATAATCTCCTTTTTATCTTTCATGATATTAGTGCTGTAATTATTTAAATCATTTGATGGAATAACTTCGTTAGTTAAAGACGTTGGCGTGTTTGAACGAGTTGTAAAACTAAAAGAGAGAAATAATTAATTAATTTAGTCAAAAAATATTTTTAATTTTACCGATATGGTAACGGCCATGGTTTTGCATCCGGTTCAGGATTTAAATCTGTGTATTTAACAACTCTTCTCTCAGCTAAACTTGTTATATAAACAACACATTGATCATTGTGCTTCTCTAAATCTTGGATATAACATTGCAATGTACCCTCACATGATTTTAGAAGGCATCTAGTTCCTCTAATCAAATTTCCATCACCGTAATACCAAGAACCCAAACGCATTTCTTAAAAAATAATTATTAATAAATTTAATTATATACAGGGTCTGTCACGACGAGCTGAGTCTATATGTATATGGCAAACTACTGGCACTATCTTTGTGAAAATTTCCATACAGGGTTTACCAGAAGTGCTTGATTCAGCTAAAATATTTTCAGTTTTCCCCAACTTCCGGTTATACCGGAAATGGACTCCAACTTCGTTATTTTAAATGGGAAGTACCAATTTTTATTGAATTTTCGAGATCCCCGTTAAATTCTAATATAATTTGATATAAGTGATCATATGTCTAGAGAAAATTTTGGCAGAAAAAGCCCTTCACAATAAAAATAATTTTTCGAAATTACAGTCGAGTCCACAGAGAGGACCCATAGCTTACACAACCCTTGACAAGTTTTTTAACAAATTACAGTTTTGGGGTACTTCAGCGCGTATCCTGAAAATTCCTTATTAGATATTAAAACAGATTTGGGAATATCTGAGAAAAGCAATCACAGGATTTTAAAAAACCATAACTTTCAACCTTATTCTTACACATTGGCACAAAGTTTAAGGCCAGGTAACGATCAAAGGAGAATTGCTTTTTGTGAATTTATGTTGATTAAAACTCAAGAAGATGAAGATTTTTTGGAAAAAATAATTTGGACGGATGAAGCAAAATTTCACAAAAATAGTGTGTTTAACCGGCATAACTCTCTTATTGGAGTGATACTAACCTACACATATTTCGTGAAAGACAATTTCAAGGATAAGTACTGGAATTTTAAAGTTTTAGCTGCCATAAAAAATGATATAAATTAAAAACTGCACTTAAACGATGATATTTATTGTAAATAGCTTAGTTTTCTACCGGTTTCGACTGTACAACAGTCATCCTCAGGAAAACGACGTCAACGAACACAAACTAAAACAGGAGCTCATCGGATTAAGATATAAAGGTTCTCTCACAAGAAACTATTACAATAACTTATTTTAGAAATGACAAAATGTGAAAATTTAAATTTGAGGTTGTGATATACCTCATAACTTCAAATTACATATTTGCGACGACTATGGGAAAATGGAAGTTTTAAAAGGAATACTGCTGATAATGGGCGGCCTATGGAAGTCGCAAATCCCCAAGTAAAAGAGGCTGTCCTCAAAGAAATTGATGAAAATCCGACCACAAGTATCAGAAAAATTGCTCACAACTTAAACCTATCTCACTCGACGGTTTGGAGAATTTTGAAAAGGCAACTTTTGTATCCCTACCATATCCAAAAAGTATAAGCTTTATTGCCAAGAGATTTTCCGCCTAGATTGGCCTTTTGGATGCAAGACAAAATAGCTCAAAATCCTGAGTTTGGAGCCGAAGTTCTGTTTATCGATGATCTTTCTCGAAGGATGGTATTTTCAATTTTCACAATAACCATATATGGGCAGAAGAAAATCCACATGAAATTGCAGAAGGCCATCAGTAACAACTTTCTGTAAATGTATGGGCTGCCATCGTCGGTGATCATTTGATAGGCCGACATTTTTTACCGAACAGATTAAACGGTGCAGATTATCGACAATTATCTAGATGAAGTACTGCCGGAACTGCTGAAAGATGAACCGCTTGAAGTAAGACAAAACATGTACTTTATGCATGATGGAGCTCCGGCCTACGTTAGTTTGGTTGTTCGCCAATACTTGGACGACGCCGACGAATACCCAGACCGCACCCTTGGCCACCGCGATTCCGCGTCTCAAAACCGTACTTTTTCCAGTGGCGTAGAAGTTGGGAAGAAAAACAACCACTACCCCTTCAAAATCTTCACCAATTAAGAATTTAAAAAAAATTTTCTCGCACAAAACTTAGCTTATTATGAGTAGAAAATGCTTACAAAAGCTGATTTCTGTACGATAAACGGTTCCGAAGATATTCGCAAAAAACGAATTTTTTTATTAAATTTCAACACTGTATCTCGAAACTGATGCATTTTAAAGGGTAAATTGATAGAAACTTTTTTTAAAATTTTTGGACAAGCAATCACATCCTGAAGTCCTGCGCATATATTATGAAACACCTTGTATACAGGTTGAGTTATTAGTAACCGTTTGAGAAAGAAAAAAATGTTTTCTACAAAAGTTGTTTGACTCATCACTTTCTATTACATAAAATTATTTTCACTTATACAGGGTGTTCCATTTAGGCGTAGAGGAAAGTATGTAGATTTTTTTAAATGAAACAGAATGTATATTTTATCATATTATGAATAGAATTAAATTTGTTTATACAACCGTATATGTTACTATCTCATAGCGTTCATAGTTCCTGAGATATTCAATTGTTTTTCCAAATTGTGCCCATTCAGGATCTTTTTAAAAACGATGTAAAACGTAAATAGTCAAAGCCAGTAGGTAAATAATAGTATCCAAAGATATTAGATACGCTATACAAAAGCTGTGTTCATAACGCTTAGTTACTTTTGATGTTTTTCAAATGCTTTTTCTTAAGTTTTTTAAATGGAACAGCCTGTATATTGTGTGCTGGTTGAATTGCCCATCAAGTTACCTTTAATTAATGATAAGTATGTCATATATCTAACTTTAGTAGTTTTCCTGATATTTAGAATTTAAAGATATTCTGTCTATTTTTATAAGTATTTTTGTTCTTCCTTTTATTATTTGATTAATATTTTATAATGTAATAGTTATTTACGTAACCAGTTATGAAAAGACTAATTTTGATTGACGAACGTAATATTTGCCGAAACGAGCGAACGAAGCGAGCGAGTTTTGCAAATTACGTGAGTTAAACAAAATTAGCCGTTTCATAACGTGTTAAGTACAATATTTTATCTAATTCCATTGAAAAAGTAATTTTTGTTAAAAACTTGACCTATTCTATTAGGTAGTACCAGATGTCAATTTGTAGTTAGGTAATGAACTAGTGATGTAATGAAATCATTACATTACTAGTTATAAAAAAAGTTACGTTACATAACGTCAGAGACATGTAAAATTTAATTTTTGTAATTCGCGACGGTAATGGAACTATAACATGCTGTAAAGAGATTTTAGTAACATTTTATGGAACCAGTTCAAGTTGGTGACATTGGGTCATTAATTTTTCTAGTTGTCAATGTGACAATTTTTGTCTATGGATGTTTAAACACGTTCTTAGCATCGAATACAAGGTCCACAATGATGAGGACATTGAACTCTGATCAATTTCTCTTATTTTGGGAGGTGTACATGAAACATTTTTTTTAGGTGAATACATTTTGTGTTTTGACAGTTTCTAATTGTCAATTCAAATTTCTATTTTCAAGAGTTACGGTGTTACCAACTGCTACATACCTAAGAGAAAGCTTTGAGCTTTAATTTAGAACAAGTCTTATTATTTAATTTTAATAAATACGGCTTCCAAAAATTTTTAAATTAGCATTTTTTTGACACTTTTCGGTTATACGAAAATGTAAGTTTTGTTTCAACATTCTTTTTCCCAATATTTTTCCAATCCAACCCAACAATTATTATACATCATTTTAAAGAAAAAGCTTTGAGCTTTAATTTAGAACAAGTCTTATTCCTTAATTTTAATAAATGCGGCTTCCAGAAAATTTTGGATTAGCATCTTTTTTGACACTTACATTATGCGAAAATGTTAGTTTTTGCTCAATATGTTTTTTCTCAATATTCTATCAGATTTTCGTCGTTCTGTAGCTACAGGACTGATAAATAAATATTCAAATTTACTGCGTCCACGAAAATGTCGTAGCGCATTTCAAAAGAAAGAGGAAGTTGTGAAAATTGTTCTGCCAAAGCTAGACCCCACTCAAAATGTACTTAGGTTGTAATGAAAAAAGAACTCTTTTTCTGAATATCGTAATGTGATTTAGCTAAAGCAAGTGTTACTTATTTTCTAACGTAATAAAAAACGTATTATTTTTATATTAGTAATGAAAGTTTTTCACAAAGTATCAAAATTTTTAACTTCTTGGGGCACAAAGGGTTAAACAACTTCTAAATATTAATTAAATTAAAACCTACTTGTTGAGTAACGTTTAGTAATTGTTTATAGTTTGTTGCTACATTTCCTTTAAATAATTTAATAATTAAAAAAGGGATTTATTGTTCTGCCATTTAATTGAATTTTTTGTATTTTTATCACGTTTTGATTATTTATTTATTAAAGTTTTTTTTTTAAATTGTATTTTAATATAGTATTACTAACTTACAAATGACAGATAAACAAAAAAAATATTACATTCTGTCACTTTTTTAAGTACAATTATGACATTTTATTACACATTTTTCTTTAAATTCTAAATATCAGAAAAACTATTAAAGTTAGACATGACATACTTATCATTAATTAAAGGGAACTTGATGAGCACTTCAACTAGCGCACAATATACAGGTGTTCCATTTAATAAACTTAAGAAAAAGCCATTTGAAAACATCAAAAGTAATTAAGCTTTATAAACATCCCTGTATAGTGTATCTAATCTCTTTGAATATTAGCCTGACGTAGTTTCAAGGAAAAATCGGAAAAATGTCGATTTTACAGTTTTTAAAAAGATCTTGTAATGGGCACATTTTGGAAGAACAGTTGAATATCTCAGGAACTATGAACGCTGTGAAATAGTAACATATGTGGTTGTATAAATAAGTTTAGTTGTATTTATAATAGGATAAAATATACAGAGTGTTCCATTTAAACAAACTTATGTACTCTCCGCTACGTTTAAATAGAACATCCTGTATAACTGAAAATAATTTTATGTAGAAAGTGATGAGTCAAACAACTTTAGTATAAAATATTTTTTTGTTTTTCAAATGGTTTAGTAAACTCACCCTGTATAGACTCAGCTCATCATGACAGACCCTGTACTTAATTATTAATTTTTTAATTCACCTTTTCTCATTTCAATCCATGTATCATACTCAATGTTTCTATAAATATTAGGATCTAAAGATTTTGCAACTCTGAATGCAAAAGGAGTAATTTTAGTCTCCAACATGTGTTTATATTCGCTTTCAATCATCACATCTTTATTTTTGCTAGATTTATAATATCTATTTGAATTTTTTCTACGAGTATGATCATCCCTCAATGAGTTATTACTATTATTACTGTTGCTAGCAATGAAAGTGTTGCTGTTTAACATTGTATTAACAATTTCTGAGACATCTTTCATATCAAAAACTTTCTCATAAAGTAAACTATAAGCAATAGCTGTAATTTTAAATTAATAAACATTAAAAAAAAAATAAGTAAACTTAAAAAAAGTATTAATTACATTGACAAAAACCTGCTGTTTGAATATAATCTTTAATATAGACTGCATCATAATGATCGTTACCCATAAGACACAACCGTAAGGTGTCATTAAATCCATTATGAGCGATTTTTTCAATACTTTGGCTGTTTGCTTTAAAAATGATTATGTTTCTCTTAAAAGTTTTGTTAATTATTTGAATTTCTAGGTTTCCACAAACCACCATATGTTTTTCTAATAAATCGAGGTGCTTAAATAATTTATTTTTAGGTAAAATAAACTCAAATTGTTCCCAATTTTCTTTAACGTAATCAATAACTTGTTGGCGACACTTTTGATGGTAAATTTGACACGAATATAACTAGAAACGTAAAATAATGTTATAACGATCTTATTACATTAAAAATTAAGAAATTTACCTGTTCGGAAACTGCCCTGAACAAACACGTTTCATCATATGCAACATTTTTTCGATAAAATCCTAATCCATCCAACCAAGCGTCCGCTAAACTTGGACTCACACCTTTTTTCGCGTGTTTAGACATTGTTTATTGTCTTTTCTTGAGCAAGTTTCAACAAGAAATCGGTTGATTAATTCACTTCGTGTCGAAGAGCCCACGCTTTACACTTATTTTAGAGGGAACTATTTGCGTATTTACGAGGGAAGAAGCACAAACTCGTTCTTCTTTTTCGTAGTTGCATAAAAAAAGTGCGGTAAAGATTAAATTTTTAAGAAAAGCTTTAATGCTGTTTGTATACTTACAAATGTTAATTTATATCTTAAACATTATTATCTTACTAAAATTATCTCGTTAAAATTATGTATAAAACACAGGGTAAAGAATAAAAAAGTTTAAAAGTGTAAAGGAGTTTTTGACATTTGAACGTTTTGTCACTTAGATTTGCGCCATCTATTGAGCTGTTAAGTAATTAGATGTACAATAAAAAAATTAAAAATAATAATAGTTAATTAGTAAGTCGGTTTAATCAGGTATACTTTTTTTTAATTGCAATAATGTGTGTCGTTTGAAATGTTCAATGTTAATATTGGGAGATTAAATAAAGAGCTGGATTGATAATTTTTTTGACATTTAGATTTGCGCCATCTATTGAGCTATTAAATAATTAGACGTACAATTAATTTACTATAAAAAAATTAAAAATAATAAATAATAATAGTTAATTATTATGTCTGTTTAATCAGATAGACTTCTTTTTAATTGTAATAGTGTGTGTCGTTTGAAATGTTCAATGTTAATATTGGGAGATTAAATAAAAAGATGGATTGATAATTATTTACAATATTACTGTTAATTCTACATTGTGACAATCACAGCTATTAAATAATAAATAAATAACAAACGTTAAATCCGGAAAGAACAGAAATATTTTGGGAAAAAGGGGATGTCCCAACAAAAAGAGAAAAGTAAGCGGAGGTAACAAATACTAAAGAAAGCTGTCGATTTTAAACGACAAGCCGCTAGATGACGCTGACTCTTAAAAATCGATACAAAATTAAAGATTTTATATTATTAATTATTATGGAGTGAAGAATAAAGAATTGCACAGGATTAAAATGTCAGGTTTTGGCGTAGCTTCAGAAAAATAAAATATATTTTATAATATGCAAAATATAAACAAAAACACCAAATCAATTAAGCTATGGCTGCTGCAAATTCGGCAACAATTTCCTTAAGATTTAATCTTTCTTGTGATATTGTTGTCCTAAGATAATTTTTTATCGGTTTTAGTTTTGAGAAAGACCTTTCCGCAATAGCAACAGCAACTGGAATACTTTTGCAAAATTCTTATTACTACGGATAAATTTGAAAACTCGCAAGTTACACTGTTTTTATGAATGAAGTTCAAAACTTTTATGGGTGTTTGCTCGATAGTAATAAAATTGTTGATCAGTCTTATATCACGGCACAAATCTGAGGCAGTAATATCCCTCGGGCATTCTTCATTACTTAAGTCTGTAAGTTTAATTTTTAAGGTTTTACAATGTTGGAAAAGCTCTTTTTCAGACATATCAGTTAAGGTGGAAACATTATGCAAGAAGTTAAAATGTATCTGTATAATAATGTAATTGTTCAAATCTTTCATGAATTGCTTGTATTGCCTTATCAAGTACTGCCAAGAAAAAGATATTTTAAAATGATGCTTCGGTGACAGCAAGGTTTCTTTTTCGCGTTCGTAAACAAACTGATTCCGCCTTCTCCTACAGAGTTCCGGTAGAAAATCTGGATCTAGCTGTATGATTTCGGCGACCAAAGAAGCAGAATTACACAATTTATCAAAATAATCATCGGTTCTAAAACTCTTAAGAACTTTTTCCAACGATTTTAATTTTTCAATTGAATCTACCAAGTTTATTTTAGTATTTTGAAGCATTTTACTTACAATATTGACATTTGAAAGAATATGTTGCACATATAAATTTGACACATTCCATTTTATTCTTAAGCGACAATGCCATATGATTTGTCTTTAAATCAAATGACATTTCTCCATTTCCATTACTATCTACAATTTCGTGTAAGAATTTCTGGTAAATTAAATCGTAAGGGGTTTATCGCCTCAATTCGACTTCCCCAGATTGTATCTGATAATGGTTTAAGTGTTAATCCACTGATTTTATCGTTCATGACTTTTCATCGTTTAGTGCTGGAGGAAAAAAAAGGTGTACACCTCTTGTACAATTCCGAAGAAATCCATTGTTTGCATTGAGCATCATTATCTACTAAATTTAAAGTATGCGCGGTATAGGGTACATAAAGTGCTCTTGGATTTATATCCAATATTTTTTTCTAAAGTCAGTTGTGTATGCCCTTCATATTCGCACAAGCATATGTTTATAATTTATGTTATTTTCCTTTAAGAAGTTTAAAATGTACGAAGACAATCCAATTCTGGTGGTCTCTGTTGTAATAAAACCTAAAAAATTTTCTTGAATTTTTATAATCCAGAAATGTGTTTTGAAAAACAACGAATCTTATTACAATTGAAAAATGTGATCCAAATCAGTAATATTTTACGTTAAATTGAAGACACCCACAATTTTCGCTTGAATTGTAATCAAACTACATGAGCGTCTTTTTTGCATTTTGGCAGTTTGCTGGCTAAGTTCAGTGCAAAGCCGCCATTTTTTTAGTTGCGACCCGGCATTCAGCGCTAGCTCACATTCAACTAAATTATGAAATGAACTAAAATTAGAACTAACAATAAAACTAGAACTAACACTAGAAACTTTCGGGTTTTGCCGTGCGTCTTTTAAGAAAATGTTTGACATAAGTACGAAGGCTTTCACAGCCGGAGTTAATTGAACTAAAATTAGAACTAAAACTGGAACTAACACTAGAAACTTTCGGGTTTTGCCGTGCGTCTTTTAAGAAATGGTTTGACGTTTCGGATGCCATGTTGCAACCTTCTTGAGAAACTGGTTCAAAGTCACTTTGAACGAAAGTTTCTAGTGTTAGTTCTAGTTTTAGTTCTAATTTTAGTTCAATTAACACCGGCCGTGAAAGGCTTCGTACTTATATAAATTATGAATTGTTTTAGATTTAAAATGCTGGTTTAGAAATGTGTCCGTTTTGTAAATAATGAAATAAGAATAAATCCTTTTTTTGTAGATTAAAGTATAGTATTTAAAATGTGTCTTTTTAGTAATAAAAGGATACATTTTAAAAATAAAATGATGAATAATAAAATAAAATAATAATGTAATGAATTATTTGCGAAATAAGAAATGCATCTATTTTGATTACTATAACGATTACTTATTTACTAAGTAAAAATTCTATCTGTTTTTTTCTACCTAAGCTTATCGATACTTGATGATGAAGTTTCTTTTAGACGACCAAATAAGAAAATGCCAATAAGAATCGTTAATTCGAGCGACTCTAGTGAGTACAGTGATTCTAGTAATTTTACGTCATCAAGTAGCACAAGAGCTGATTTTTCCTCAGACGATAGTGTGAAGGATCCAAATTTTCAGCCCTACGACAAAATATCTTCAGATCCAGAGGAAGATGTACAGTCAAAACCATTTTCACCCCAACTTGAACCTTCTGGTGTAAGACCCCCAATTCTTCACTGACGTTCAGTTTCCCAGTATTGACTTGCAGGCACAAAGCATTGATATTCAGCCACCCAGTATTGATACTCAGCCACCTAGTGTTGAACCAACAAGTGTAAACACTCACCTGCCGTCAAGAAAAAGAAAAGCTAACCCAGAATCTTGGAAAAGAAATAAATCAAAGGATCTAAGAAACGGTGCTAAAGCCTATACATCGATGTCTAAATCGAAGAAAAGAATTGATGCTAAAAAATGAGACCTGCCTGTTAAGATAATTGCAAACTGAAGTGTTCGAGCAAATTTACATTTGAGCAACGATTGGCCATATTTGAGAACTATTGGCAAACGGGTGATTTATACGCTCAGAGGCAGTTTATCCACAGTAATATGACAAAATAGAACCAAAGTATTGATATGTTCGTCCTGGTAGCACTCGTCAAAACCCTAACCACGCATACTATCTACCTCAAAACAGTACTCGCGTTGATGTATGTAAGATTTTTTTCCTTTACCAATATCTGATAAAGGTATTAGAACCGTTGTGACCAGTACAAGATAACCGTGGAAAACATGGTAACCAGAGTAAGTTGGAGGCTGCTTTGAAAGATGGTGCCAAGGCCCACATTAACTCTATTCCCCGTATCGAGAGTCATTATTGCTGAGCTCGCACAAAACGTGAATATATCGAAGGAAGTTTGTTGCTGCTTTGATGTTGATAAGTGTAAAGCTGATGGGAAACCGTATGTTCCTTATCAAATATATTACAATGTTTTGGTAAACGATTTTAACATTTCTTTTTGGCAACCAAAAAAAGATCAGTGCGAGGACTGCGTAGCTTACATTAATTCTGTTGATAAAACGCTTTCACAAGAGAAATATGACTTACATTTGAATGAGAAAGATTTCGGTTAGAGCTGAAAAGGAAACAGACAAACAGAATGTGGGCGATAGTTTGATAGTATGCGTCTACGATTTGCAGGCTGTAATGCCCTGCCCACGAGGTGAAGAAGGTGAGAAGGTGCTCGTGGTGTGAATGAAATAGGGTCTTACGTCCTAATGTATTTACAACCTTTAAATCTTAAGCATACTTGATGACTTCGATGTCATATTTTACAGGGACAACTGTTGTAGCTAACAGAAAAATAAATTTATGTTAGCCATGTACCAATATGCAATAAATTGTAATGATTGTCCAAAATTAAGAAGTATTACTCACAAATTTTTAATTAAAGGACATACGCAGAATAAGGGGGATGCTGCACATCCTTTAATTCAAAGAAACATCACAAAGGCGTTAAAATCTTCGCCTATCTACGTACTGGACCAATACATTACTTTAATCAAAACTGCGAAAAGAAAAGGCACACCGTTCGCAGTCCATGAACTTGCGCATGAAAGTTTTTTGGATCTTTTTGGAGCTCCTGGCTGTATATTCTAAAACTTATTGAGAAGAATATTATTAAAATTATTATATAAATCCATTTTCATCGATGTTATTAAGGTAAATTGAATAAATATTACTTTCTATTTTACTGTTAATCGATGTATTAATTTAAATATTTCCTTTACATGTTTCGGCTTATTAGGTCATCATCAGAAGGTTTAACGTTAATATGGTTGGAGAGGAATTGGAACATTAATTTAACTTTATATTACTAATAACATCAAGGGAACGATTGATTGGGAAATTAAATATTCTATATTAAAAAATTAATATTCTAATAATTCTAATGATGCTTCATTGTCATTATCAATAAAAAATAAAGGTTATCCTTTAAACAAAGTTGATCTCATGTTGTTGTTAAGTCCAAAAAAATTCGATTTGATCTCGTGTTTTTCATTAATGTAGTTTATTTTTTAATTTAATTTTGAATTACTTATTAATTAAGATAAGTGAGATTTCCTAAAAAAAGAACTTATTTAGTAGTCTAAGTAATTGACATAACTTGATTTTGTTTTATTGATTATTACTGATTTCTTTTAATTACTTTTTTTGTAACAGTTAATAAAACATAAAATTAGATAAAAAATGAATTTTATTTTAATAAATTTCCTAGAAAAATGTGCTACATTTTAAATACAAAAGGGATCTTTGTGATATTTTATCTGCGTGGGTAACAGTAATAAAAAAGTTCATGTTACTAATAGATAAAGCAATTAAAAATGCATCTAACGATGTATTAACATAATATATTGAAAACGAAATAGGTCACAAAAAATGCAAAATACATGTTTCAAATTTTCTTTTTGTCTTTTTGTATAAAATATAAATTTAGATTTATGGCCTTTTTGTATTTAATGAGCGATCTGTTCTTGGTGGCTTGAATCAGGTGCAGTATCAAGAATAATAAAAAAGTAACGTGCTTCTTTTAACATTAATAACATTATCTTTTTTATATTGTTTCACAGTAAGTTCAAAATTTCATTTTGTATAATTTTTCCGAGATAATGTGGCATTATTTTGTCGTTAGTTTGAACGCGTCGTACGTGATCTGACAATAAAGGGTATAATAATAATAACTTTATTCAGGCTTCATCAAGTACAAAGAAAACTTTTAAAAAAATATTATACATATACAAAGGTATGAACAAAAGTTCACAGAACAGAAAAATAAAAAGGAAAATGATAAGTACATGGCTAAGGCCCACTTTTACCATCCTCCTGATAAACTATATAGAGGATAGTTGCCATGGTTACGACGGTTTTAAGCGCTCTCATTGGCTAAGAACTGGATTTATCTATCGGATAAATTTATCAGGTGGTAAAAGCGGGCATAAGTAAAATAAAATACATTAAGCCTGAATTTAGGCGGAGTTCAGGTAACACCTGTTTTTGCACTCCCCAAATCAAAAACAATAATAAACTAAAAAATTCAATGACAACCGAGCACCACCATACGCTAATGTCGAACATGCACAATAGTTAACTACACATACTATACTATAGAGTGTCCAAATGGTATCATATAAGAATCTCATCCCCCGAGGCCACCAAGCACAAGCCCACAGTCACACACCCAATACCCAGTCCCGTAAAAATTTCTTAAATCGGTTCAAGGATAGACCCACTAAATGTATACGAAGATTATTGTAAACAGATGTAATTTGATATGAGAAGCATCTCTTAAAAAATTCCAAACGATGGGAGGGAGGAGTTAACCTACTCCTGAATCGGATATTGACATTGTGTACGTCCGTTCTAAAATTAATTCGGGCGAATAGATAAGGGGGGCTCCGTAATAATCTTATAATAAAAACAAGCTTTGTGAACATACCGACGCGACTTCATATTCATCCATTTAAGTTTCTTAAAAGCTAAAGAGACATGATCATACTGTAACAAGTCACAAAAAATGTATATATTAAATTTGGGTAAAATTTCTATTACTCGTAAAAGACAAGAATTTTTTGGCCGTTTAATAAGTTCCACTACTCCTGGGTGATCAATCCGAGAGAGCGGTACGTTTTTTGTGTCTACATCGGTCCATCGTATCCACATTAATTTCTTTGAGTTCTTCAGAAGAGATTTCTATTCTCGATAATGCATCTGCAGCAACATTGTCTTTACTCTTAATGTATTTAATAGTAAAATCATATTCTTGTAGAACCAGACGAAATTTGGTAAGTCTACTGGATGGGTTTGTCATCTCAAACAGATACACCAGTGGTTTATGATCTGTATATAAAACGAATTTTCGTGAGTACAAGTATGGACGAAAAAATTTAACTGCCCAAACGATGGCTAAAAGTTCTTTTTCGATAGTACAATAGTTACGCTCGGCTTTATATAAAGATCTACTGGCATATGCAATGGGTTTATCACCACCATTTGATAACACTGCACAAATTGCATAACCCGACGCATCGGTTTTTAAAGAAAAAATATTTTCCGGAGAAAAATTAGGAAATTGCAAAATTGGTGGTTTACTTAAAGGCTCTTTTAGCAAATCGAAAGATTGTGGACATTGTGAACACCAATTAAATGATACGTTTTTTCTTGTTAACTTATTTAAAGGTATGATTGTATGGGCAAAATTTTTAATAAAGTTTTTGTAATAATTAGCAAAAGCTACAAATCTTTTTACATCATCGGAATTTTTCGGAATTGGATATTTTTGAATGGCAATTATTTTTTCATTATCGGGTGCCACACCATTAGCCGAAATGGTATGACCTAAATACAGAATTTCCTTTTTCAAGAACTCACACTTGTCCGGATTTAATTTTAATTTTACCTTGCGTAATCTATTGAACAATTTTACTAAATTTTGATTATGTTCATTTAAATTAATTCCAAAAACAATTAAATTATCTAAATAAATGAAACAATTTTCATAATTTAAACCAGCCATTGCTATTGTCATAGCACGCGAAAATGCATTTAGACTTATTTTTAATCCCATGGGTAGACGAGTCATCTGATATTGTCTGCGATCAGTTGTAAACGGGGTGTAGGGTCGACTGTTAGGATCTAACTCGATCTGGTAATAACCTTGAGCAAGATCTAAATGAGAGAAATAAATTGCTCCTGAAAGAGAATCTAGAATTTCTGTTATTGATGGCAAAGGAAACTTATCGTCTTGAATTTTCTGAGTTAACAATCTATAATCAACAACAACTTTCCATTTTCTGTTACCATTTTGATCAACTTTCTTTGGAACAATTAATAAGGGTGATGATCACTTTAATGATGCTTCCTCAATAATTCCTTGAGTCAGCATATCAGCTACTTGATGTTGAACTTCCTGCTTTTGCGCGTTTGGCAATCTGTAAGGTTTGACATATGAAGGTAATACATTTTCATGTAACCGGATTGATTGTTTATAAATAATTGATGTACTTAATTTGTCACCCTCCAAGTGAAAAATATCTGAATATTTAGCGCAAATACGTTGCACAGAATTCTTTACTTCCTCATTTAAGTGAGTTGTCCAAATTAAATCTAGAAGTTTATCGGCTCGCTCTATATTATGGGTATCGTTTTTAGCATATTGACACCTTTACACATCTCCTCAGCCAAAACAACGCATTCTTCATTTTAGTTAATTGGGCAATATCGCACTATTTCACATCGTGCTGGAATTTTTGTGTAACTTTGCTGTGTTGACTGAATTGGCAAACAAAGGATGTCATCGTTTACATTTAACTTTAATTCATATGTTTCGTAATCGATCATTCCAAAATACTTTTGAATAAAATCTAATCCCAATATTCCTTTCATATTTCATTATTGTCGAACGACTCAATAATAAAAAAATCATGACTTAACGAAAAACAAGATACCTCCAAAGGCAAGTTTACAATTCCTTCAGAGTTTGTTGATCCCGCTAATCCTTTTATATTCATATTGTTATTTTTTATTTGCTCTTGACCAGATAAATATTCCTTAGAAAATAATACTAACCGATGCCCTGCATCTAACAAAAATAAATGATTTAAACCATTATACCCTAAACTAATAAAACTCAATCCATTTAAATTTATATTAACATCTGAGACACAAATTTTTCTATCAGACACGAAAAAAATTATCATCCGTGGTTTTTAATGGATGCTGTTCTGACTGATTTGTTTCAGCAGAGGTCGTGTAGGCCCTTCCATTTGAACGATTGTTAGGGTTTTGAGTGTTGTTAAAATTTCCCCTTCGACTAAATAAATTTCCTCTAAAATTTTGATTTGGAGTTCTACCACGACTATTGTTATAATAATAATTATTTCTACCTCTATTATTATTATTACCGTTATTATAATTACCCCTAAATTGATTGTTTGATCTTCGATTGAAATGACCTTGCGATTGTCCTCGATTCGTCGAACGAAAATTACCTCGTCCACGCATGTAAAAGACATTTGAGGATCTTGACGGTTCTTCGTCTTTTGCTCTTCTTATAGCGTCACCCAATGACGAATAATTTCTCGCTTTTACTATGGTAGGGAGTTTACTATTATGTAAACCTGCTGCAAAAGCACTGATAGCAATCTTTTCATTAACGGTGGTTAAAACTTGCATTGCTTCTACGTCGCCATCAGCCTGACTAATAGTAAGATTAACCAATAAATCCTCCACCTCTTTGCCAAACTCATCTATTGACTTTCCGGCCTGTCTAGCAGTATTTAATTTATGTGACTAAGAACTGGCGGACTGTTTAGTTAAACAATAACCAGTTATATCTCTAACTAAATCTGTATTTGAGGGATACGCGGTTTTTAATCTAATTTTTGCACTTGGCGTTAATCTAGTTTTTAAAACGTAAGTCGTTAACAAAACTTTGTCTGCAGCATCTAAAAATGAATCATAAAGCTCAATACCTTTATAAAACGCTCAATAGCGTCCATAACAGGTAGCATACACGCTGCGGTTCTAAGATCAAATTTTTCCGACATTTTAAAATTTTTTGGTTCTGATCCTTTTATCTGATTTTGACAATTAATTATCTATAAGTTTAACTATTTTATCTACATATATTTTAACTTCTTCAACTAAAACTGATTCATGAGCACTACTACTAAACTCTTTTCTTAAAGCAATAAATTTATTTTCTAATTGATTTAGTTTTCCTACCTTCCGATTGATTAATTCTATATTAGTCCTTCTTTTAACTGAATCTTTCTTTAAGTTCTTATGAAATAACAATAACTCTTCTTCTAACTCTGTTCACTTCTTGGTTGACATAAAGATATCTTTCACTCATCACCTTTAATTGCTGTTGTTGCACTTTGTCTTCCACTACACAACTTTTCTTCACTCCTCGATGATACTTGAATAGGGACGTGGGGATGTGAAGAGCGTTAAACTTCAGCTCTGGATGCGGCTCTTCTTAAGATTCTTCTTTTTATATGGTGCGTATAAGCTTTCACCAGGCGTAACACGAAAGTAATCACCATCATAATGAACATTATGTAGAATATTACCGTAACATCATCATCCATCTTAATTTTATTTTCTTGCACTACGAAGTTTGCATTAACTGCACAATTTTCAGTTAATTCCTGGCTGGTATTCGACTCTTTGCTATGATGTTTTCCCATGTTTAATCTTATAATCTTAAAGCTCGTGCGCTGGCAGGATCCCCATGTAATGGTTGGTGATGATGGTGTAAAATGATGGGATCTCCGGGTTAGAATAAACGCATAATAGCTTCTCTTAATTAATTCATTTATTGACAACACTTAAGTTACACGACGTGTCACCTTTCAGTAGTTGAAGCGTACTCTCTTTTCGAGCGATGACCGCCGCTACACAATACCTAACGTGCATCATTTAGTGCTTACTATTAACTATCTTAACGTACTTAACAATTTGTTATTATTACACTAAGTACAGAAGTACAGAAATATTTTGGGAGTGGAGACAACGGATGAGGGACTCGCGAGAAGACCGGAGAGAAGAAAAAGTTAGAGAGTCGGGAGGTACAGGAGAGACGTGGGTTGGGTTGAAGAGTGATAAAACAAGAAAGTCACACAAGAGTTTTTAACAGAATTATCAAGGCAATGTCGATTACTGAAAATCAATCTCAGAGAGCCATAAGCTCGCCTCAACAGCATATTAGCATGTTCCCTACAGTTTAGTGACTCATCAATAATCAAGCCAAGGTTTCTAACAGACCGACTCAGAGAAAGAGGCACATTTCGCAGCGAAATGTGATAGAATCTGTCGATAAAGATTGTTTTCAATTGAGTAGGACCAAATAGGATCATTTGAGTTTGCCTTTCATTAATTCTTAGACAGTATTCCCGAGCCCCACTGACAATACTAAACAGATCACCCTTGAACTCATTAAGCCTCTCTTCAAAATGGCTTTCAGGGAAGGACAGGTAGATCTGAATGTCATCAGCATAATAATGAATTTTACAAAAATCAACAATTTACAAATTGTGAAATCATTTCTATAAGTTGTCAAAAATTTCCATTAGTTTCGTCAAAAAGTTTTGAATACATGAAATTGAATACATAAAATAATTCTTTTAAGAATTCCTTCCCATGTTTGTTTTCTATATCAATTTATGCATCCACACCAATTTTCAATTTCAAAGTATACTTTAATGATATTAATTTATTGTTTACAACATTTTATATGACTTACAATTAGTGAGCTTTCATAAACACACAGAGCTTCTAACAAATGACGCCAATCATTATAACCGCCATTGACTAATTGACTAACAAAATACTGTATCTTTTGATGATGAATAGAACAACCAACTTCTAGACACCAACTCATTATTTGGAAGGATTTTATTGTAGTACCTTTTAGAATAGCTTCTCTTAGCAGTTTNAAAAATCTGAGACGCTTATAGAAAGTTACTTAAAAACGCGGGGGTTAGAAAAAAACTGTCAAAAAGGAAAAATCTTACTGTTCTTGTAGAATAAGTAGAAGTATCTCTTCGAATAGCAAATAAAAGCCGAAGTGCTTCTATCGAACGTGTGTATTAACACGATTGAAACTACTTTTTAACGAAAATTACACGGAACGATTTATTACGCTTTTTGATGTCAACTACAACAACTCGTGAGAACAACTGAATAACAATAACGAATAAAATACGGAACGGCCGACTAATATATAAATTATAAAAACTTTGAACAAAAGTTTTATTTATTTTTCGTATTCTTATTTTTTTTTTGACATCCGCCGCTTGATCCTTTCCCCTTTGTCTTTTGACACACTTGACCACGTTACGAGCCTCCTATAAAGAGTGGACCCGAGGAGAATAACAAGAAAGTCACACAAGAGTTTTTAACAGAATTATCAAGGCAATGTCGATTATTGAAAATCAATCTCAGAGAGCCATAGATAAGCTCGCATCAGCAGCATATTAACATGTTCCCTAAAGTTTAGTCAACAACCAGGCCAAGGTTTCTAACAGACCCACTTAGAGGAAGAGGCACATTTCTCAGCGAAATGTGATAGAATCTGTCGATAAAGTTTTTTTTCAATTAAGTGGGATCAAATAGGATCATTTGAGTTTTTCTTTCATTAATTCTTAGACAGTATTCCCGAGCCCCACTGACAATACTAAACAGATCACCCTTGAACTCATTAAGTCCCTCTTCAAAATGCCTTTCAGGGAAAGACAGGTAGATCTGAATGTCATCAGCATAACAATAAATTTTACAAAAATCAACAATTTACAAATTGTGAAATCATTTGTATAAGTTGTCAAAAATTTCCATTATTTTCGTCAAAAAGTTTTGAACACATAAAACTGAATACATAAAATAATTCTTTAAACCCTTTCGCTGCGGTAGGCGCATACATGCGCCCGCCGTAGCGAAAGGGTTAAGAATTCCTTCCCATCTTTGTTTTCTATATCAATTTATGCATCACACCAATTTTCAATTTCAAAGTATACTTTAATGATATTAATTGTTTACATTTTATATGACTTACAATTAGTGAGCTTTCATAAACACACAGAGCTTCTGACAAATGACGCCAATCATTATAACCGCCATTGACTAATTGACTAACAAAATACTGTATCTTTTGATGATGAATAGAACAACCAACTTCTAGACACCAACTCATTATTTGGAAGGATTTTATTGTAGTACCTTTTAGAATAGCTTCTCTTAGCAGTTCTTAGGAAATGCTATATCTTTTACTTGTTCGGGTTTATTTTCGACTAAGAAAACTCTATCTTTATCTTTTACAACATCTGGCTATAATCTGAGATTTCTTAAATTAATTAAACTCTTATTTAAACCTTGACAACATTCACCATCATCAGCTTTTATTATAGATAGGTCACATAAATCATTATGATGCTCTTTATCTTTTTCAAGATCCTCATCTCTGTTTTCAGTATCTGATTTTTTCTTCACTTCTCCTTTATTTTTTTGTTCTGGTAGATTACATTGTTCTATTTTCTTCATTGACTCCACTAGCAGTTGACGTCGATGGAACATTTTTCAATTTCCTCTGCTGGCTGCCTGATGGTCTTTTTCTTTGTTCCCAATAGGACATCTCAACAGGTAAGGTATTACATAGTTTCCCAATTACACATTGCACCCCCTTCGGACTTGCAACCCCGTGCTTTGCACGGATTGCACAGTCGCATGAGCCGGCCCTGCATAACGGTAGAAACAGGTGTTGCTGACTTTTTGGCAGACACTGTATACAGTAATATTAGTAACATGTGAGAATGCTGAATTTCGACCATTCTAACTAATTTGAATTAATTTTTTGTTGATAGATTATTCAAGATATCGTAAAATATTGTATATAATATTTGCAAAAATTGTTTAAATTAAATGAATCTATAAATTTAAAACCACAGTTTATAATTCGTTCTTGGATTTTATATTTCACTCTTGATTCTGTTGATTAACAGAAAAATTTTAGATTATTTAAGATATCGTAAAATGTTGTATATAATATTTGCAAAGATTGTTTAAATTAAATGAATCAATAATAAATTTAGGCCCATCTCATAGTTTATAATCCGTTCTTGGATTTTATATTTGACAGATTATAAACATAACCTAAACATAATTAAAAAAGCAAATATTAAGAAATTAAATAAATACTATTTTAACAGAACTTAATCTTATTTAAAATTATTAAGTGTAAAATTTTCACAAATTATATTAAAAATAGAATTTAAAAACATCTTAAAATTGTTAAACGTCAAAATGACATTTAACCTAACCTCAAAATAAATAGAATAAGAATCTACACAAAAAACTTAATAAATATGGAATCTAACTCCTTATCATTCACCCCAATTATAAGTTCAATCCAAAAAATAGTTTTATACGAAACAAAACAGGTAAATAAACTCGGGTTTAAATATTTCTTACTTTAATTTTAACGTTTCATTTAGAATTTTTATTTAATTGGTACAAATAACACCCAAACTCGATATAGAGTATTAAAGATTGATCGTACAGAACCGAAGGAGTTGATTATTCACGATGACAAAGTTGAATATACTCGAGATGAAATCCACGATTTGGTTTGTATGATCGAGGGGAGCAACCGGCAAAGAAGTGGAGTCAGTAATGTGATAAGTGCATTTGGAATCATCGGTTTTATTCGCTTTTTAGAAGGTTATTATATCATTTTAATTACAAAACGTCAAAAAGTAGCAATCATCGGGCATCATACAATCTATAAAATCGAGCATACCACCATGATATATTTACCCCACGATTCAGTGCGATTACTTCACCCTGATGAAACAAGATATTTAAAAATGTTTCAAAACATTGATCTTTCTAGTAATTTTTATTACAGTTATAGTTATGATTTAACTCACACTTTACAACATAATTTAAGTTCCCCAAAACAAATTATTCCACAAGCTCTTGATGAATCTGAGGAAGATATGTATAAACCGTCAATAAAACAATTAAAATCATCCCTTTTTAATAACAAACAACAAACGAATGGTGGTAATGACCGTTCTAGTTTTGGAATTCGTTCAAAACCGCATCGAAAATTCGTTTGGAATTCGCATTTATTGAAATATGTCGAACGCGAACTTCATCAAGATTGGATTTTGTACATAACACATGGTTTTGTTGGGCAATCAAACATGTGTGTTTTTGGTCGATCTATTTATGTCACATTAATTGCTAGAAGATCGGCGAAATACGCTGGAACGCGATTTTTAAAACGTGGGGCAAATTTTAATGGTGATGTTGCCAATGAAGTTGAAACCGAACAAGTTGTGCACGACGCAGGGGTTTCATCGTTAAGTCAATGTCATATTACATCCTTTGTACAAATAAGAGGATCAATTCCGGGACATTGGCGCCAAGAAATGGGTAAAATTGTTGCAAAACCGGCGATAACGATCGATTTGTACGATCCGTTTGCGGAAACGGCTGGAGCTCATTTTAATGAATTATTAAAACGTTATGGAGCCCCAATTGTTGTTTTAAATTTGGTTAAACAACGCGAAAAAAAGAAACAAGAAAGTTTATTAAGTGAGGAATTAAATGGTTCAATCAAATATTTAAATCAATTTTTACCACAAGAATATCAAATTATTTATAAAACTTTTGATATGGCGAGGAAAAATAAGAATGTTAACGCTAATGTAATGGATAAATTAGCAGCTTTGGCACGTTATGCGGTTATGAAAACTGGAATTTTTCATAATCAACCTAAATATTATTCTCAAAAACCTAATACAATTGTGGGACAACCAAAATCATTTACATTTAAGGTTAGTTGTTATTATTGTCAAACCCTGACCTCCTTCATCTTCAGCCTCCACACCTCCCTATCTTTAGCCTCTCTCTTCCAATTCCTACATTCAACACTTCTCTGACGTCCACATCAACTTACTCCCTGCATTTTCCTATTGACAGTCTAGCTAGCATTCTGGCAACATACCCACCTCATTCAATTCTTATGCTTTATAGAGGGATAATTCATGATTGTATAGAATTCTTTATTCATTGTTTTCCTGCACTAGATCCAAAATTCTCCTCAGAATCTCACTCACAAATATATTTGTCAGAGGTGGTGGTCGTAATCTTTTAATTAAAAACCAGCGGTGTAACTTAAACAGCTTTCATTATTATTTATATTGAATACAATCATGGTGTGGGCACCAATATAGGCAAAACAAAACCGTCGTATTTTTAAGAAGCACACATACACGTATATGTATACAGGGTGTTTCAGCGAGACCGGTCATTAGACGTTTCTGGGGTTCTGGCCAAAATAAATTAGCAATTACGTTCCCTTTGTTTAAAATATTTTCAGATTTCTAGCACTTCCGGTTATACCGGAAGTCGCCACCTACTTTATTTTTTTAAATGGAACACCTATATATTTTTACATATTTGGATTTGTCTGTTTTGAAGCTTTATAAATAACTTTACTTTTTGCAATTTGATTCGGCCGTTCTCAAGTTATTCGAATTTTTCTAGAAAAATCTACTCCAGCGGACATTTGTTCAAACAATCATAGAACACTCAATTTTTGAGATATCAATTTAAGATTCAGAACATGGTTAAACAACATGATAGAGTATGTTTTGGTGTCGAGAACGGCTGTCTAGATCGTTTGGTCACTTTACTATGACACGTTAACTTTTTGAAATTTGGAAACACCATAACTTAATTTTTTTAAATGGCACCCCCATATTTTATTACTAAGTCGTCTTCGGCGTCTCATTTTACATCTTTTATACTCGATATGTTCTATGCCTAACATTAATAGTTTGAGAAATAATTAGGGTTTTTTGAAAAATGGAAAACAACATGACTTATTGATAAACGTCATAGTCTGATTTACGTTGTTTGATGCTTGTGAGTCTAAAACCAGTTAAAATGGATATTGATAACGTAAATAATGTTTATAGAAATGAAGAAATCCATAATTTATTTTTTGTGCACGAAAAGTACGACAAAGTTCTTAGTAGTACTTGCAGAATGTTTAATGAAAATTATCCACATTTACCTCCGATGACAAAAGGTAAATTTAGAAAAATAGAAGCAAATGTTTTGCATTTTGAACGAATTAATCACGTGTTAAACAGACCAAAAAATGTAGTAGATAATGACACGGCTAATGCAACGGAAGAGGTGAATACCTTGGCTTATTTCGAGCTCAGTCCCAACACCTCAATTCGAGCTGCCAAAGAAGATCTGGGAATCATACTACGAACTTTGTCGCGCTTTTGATTTCTTCTCAACAATAACAATCGGACTTGCCCATTCGCTGTGACGTACTGGGCTTATGATATTTTCCTTGACCAACCTCTTTATTTCCTTTTCAATTAACTCTCTCTGTGATATAGGAACTGAATAGGCTTTATGGAATACAGGCAAGGCTTCATCTTTTGAAACAATTTGCGCCAGAAAATGTTTTATACAATTATTTTCATCTGTTTTGAACTTACTTTTTTCATTATTTATACTATTACTACTATTACTATTTCTAACCTTTTATTAGACATTTTTAATTATTGTGTCAAATTTTACCCTATTGATCGTTAAATTTTGTCGCCATTCGGGGACCAATACATCTAACCAGGGACGACCTACATTACATTACATAGAATACATATCGGGTAGGCGGACCAACCAACCTTGCACCGCGACCCTAAGGTTCTATTGTACCCCTATAGATATCGTTA
>NW_019281270.1:12930-38643 GCF_000648695.1 Onthophagus taurus | reverse complement strand
TTACCATTTAGTTAATTTTATACAATTAATTTGATTTGATTTGTATTATGTTTGTTTCTTTGTTTATCTTTTTGTACTGATTGTCACTTTGAAGAAATATTGTTGTACAATTGTTTTTCTAGTGGATACTTCACTGGGATTTTTCCTGTTTGTATCCCATAAGCAGAATAAATAAATAAATAAATAAATAAATAAATATCGACAGGTGTATGTCGATATTCAGCTGACTTCGAAAAAATGGCTGTGTGTACCTGTGTATACAGGTGTCCGGAAATGACGTGTACAACGGAAGACCACAAGTACCTTAACCAAAAATATGATGATTTAACTAAACTTATCTATACAGGGTAATTCAAATTCGACCCCCACCATTGGGATCTCAGAAACCATAAGAGATACAAAAATGGTTAAATGGGGGCAAAGTTGCGTATCTTAAGGTGTGTCCAAACATTGCGCGGCAAGTGAGCGGCAGCAACACGCGGCGTTCGTCGGACACAATTGCCGCGCGCCATATGCGAGACACGCCGCGCACTTTTGTTTATGTCAAAACAAACTGAATTCATTCATTTATATTTCGTGTCATGCGTTAAATTTTATTGTAGTAATCTCTCTCTTGTGGATCCTACAACATCTTCAACCATCTATATGTAAACCTCAATTAAACGAATCGATGTTTCGTTATTAATTTTTTTGTATACGGCAACACGATCACACACGATTACCCACGAATGTTTACTGCAAATGTTCGTTAGCAACAGCTGGAACACGATATACCGCGCGCGTGGTCGTCCAAACATCGCGCGGCACGCCGCGCGCTGCTGCTGCGCGCGAATGCCACGCAATGTCTGGACACACCTTTAGAGTTCATCATTTTCAACTAAGTTTTTGGATGAAAGTTAGTTGAAAACTTACTTTTGGCCGAAAAAGAAAACCATGACTTTTTCGTTTTTGCCTATAACTTCCTAACTTTTAGTTTTTTCGTGAATCTGAAAAAACATTCTTAAGGCAACTTTTTAAGAAAAATGTCATGACACAACTAGAAATTTTCTCCGACGTTTCGTTTTCGTGAAACTATAATCAGGATTTTTTTTTTTGAATAATTCAATGTATTTTTCAATGAAATACATTGTGTGACATATCATAAAAATCAGAATCAATTATCCTATTATTTGGTGTGAAAATCAAATATGGCGTTCATATATGCAACTAAAGCGACTAAAGTAAGCAATTTTGTATACAGGGTAATTCAAATTCGACCATTGGGATCTCAGAAACCATAAGAGATACAGATGTGGTTAATTGGGGGCTAAGTTGCGTATCTTAGAGCTCATCATTTTTCAACTAAGTTTATGGATTTCGCCGTTTTAGTTTTTAAAATATGGCCGATACACAAAAAAATGATTTTTTCGTTTTTTGCCTATAATTTCTTTATTTTTCGTGAATCTGAAAAAACATTCTTAAGGTAACTTTTTATGTAAAATGTCATGAGTGTCATGACACAACTAGAAATTTCCTCCGACGTTTCGTTTTCGTGAAACTATCATCAGGATTATTTTCTCTTATGAACGCCATATTTGATTTTCACACCAAATAATAGGATAATTGATTCTGATTTTTATGATATGTCACACAATGTATTTCATTTAAAAAAACATTGAATTATTCAAAAAAAAAAAATCCTGATGATAGTTTCACGAAAACGAAACGTCGGAGAAAATTTCTAGTTGTGTCAAGGCATTTTTCTTAAAAAGTTGCCTTAAGAATGTTTTTTCAGATTCACGAAAAAACTAAAAATTAGGTAGTTATAGGCAAAAAACGAAAAAGTCATGGTTTTCTTTTTCGGCCAAAAGTAAGTTTTCAACTAACTTTCATCCAAAAACTTAGTTGAAAATGATGAACTCTAAGATACGCAACTTTGCCCCCATTTAACCATTTCTGTATCTCTTATGGTTTCTGAGATCCCAATGGTCGAATTTGAATTACCCTGTATACAAAATTGCTTAGTTTAGTCGGTAGAGGGCCTTGAAAATTCATGATGAATCAAAGATAAAACGCAAAACGAAAAATACGACTACCGCTGTCAAGTTTAAGTGACAAATTGTTTTTGTTTTTAAAATTAATTATAATTAATTGTTTTTTTAATAGTTGGCTAGGTATACCTAGCCAACTATTAAAAAAACAGGTTTTTAGTTACCTTGCATCAATCATTCGCGCTTGTGAGGATTTACAAAATAATTTTTATGGTTAAACCGTTCACCCAACTGAAATTTTGTAATAGAGAAAATAATTTCTAAATTAAAGTAATTATTCAGAAAAAAAATGGTAGTGTTTATACAGGGGGTTAAAAAGATATGGATGCATAATTTATTGTTGCAAAGTTTTTAAACACCCTATAGTTTTCGAAATTAGAGTTTATTCCACAAAGAGCTGTAGTCTACTGATACAAATGCATGACCAAAAAATGAATAAAATCCATCGAGGATGTCTGCAGCCGAGGTGATACAATATGGTGACCTACTTGTAAAATGTGTACTTCGACCATTCTTATCATTTACATTGATTGATTATTAAATAATATTACATTATGAAAAACTACAGATCTGGTTTCTTTGTAGTGGATAAACTTTGGCACAATGACAGGATGGTTAATGTGTCTTCATTTACCGCATATTCCTTTATTTATTGGTGTCCAGGTTATTAAAATCTTCCTGAGTCTTTAGTCATGACAATTGGCACTCTCTGTTTGGTTCTCTCCTGTATCACACAATATCGTATGTTCCAAAGTGTCTAAACAAAGCAGGTTAAGTTTTCATTAAAGATTCTTAAAAATTTCTACAATTTGCTTATTTAGGAAAATTTTTTGCTTAAGTCATGGTGTGTAATCTTACTACTATAAAAATGTAGACAGAGATTTAGTATCCTTACAATCCACTGGATGACGTTGTAGTCTGAATTTTCAGCAATCTGCATTATCTACACAAACAAAGCGCTTGTAACCATAGAAAAATTTATATGTAACGTCAAACTCAGAGGTGAAAGCTAACGTCACATTTTTGTTTAGTCATTTGGTGTGATAACTGGCGATAACCCCGTTCTATAAGCAAATTTTCTTCCTTACTTTCTTTTGGCTTAGTGTTTTATATCCTTTAGTTAAGTGTTTAAATAAGTTTAATCTTTTGTCACCTCCTGATAAGTTTATCCGATAGATAAATTGGCGCTCTAAGGTCCATTACTACCATCTTTTAGATAAATTTATATTATAGATAAACCCATTTACTAGCCAATCAGAGCGCGTAAAATAGCCGTAACCGTGGTAATAATCCCTAAGATAGCTTAACCAGAAGATGGTAGTAACGAGCCTTAGGTCCATTACTACCATCTTTTAGATAAATTTATCTTATAGATAAACCCATCTACTAGCCAATCAGAGCGCGTAAAATAACCGTAACCGTGGTAATAATCCCTTAGATAGCTTAACCAGAAGATGGTAGTAACGAGCCTTAGGTCCATTACTACCATCTTTTAGTTAAATGTATCTTATAGATAAACCCATCTACTACCCAATCAGAGCGCGCAAAATAGCCGTAACCGTGGTAATAATCCCTTAGATAGCTTAACCAGAAGATGGTAGTAATGAGCCTTAGCCAATAAGAGCAATATATGTTAAAAATTATGAATTTTATCTTAGAAAAACTTTAAATTCATACTTTTTCCATTTATTTGGGAAATGCACTTGATCTCTTCAAAATAAAGTATTGATATAAACCGGTATAGAAATAGCTACATTTAAATTTCACGCTTTAACCTAATTATAGTTCCCTCACAATTCCCTTGGGAGCGCTGAATGTACCAAAAAATAGTGGGGAGATGACCTTCTATATATATAATATATATACATTTTTCTATGGTTTAAGTGAAGAGAACCAATCAGAACAACATTATAATGAAAACAGCTCATTGGTT
Source organism: Onthophagus taurus (assembly GCF_000648695.1). NCBI lineage: Eukaryota > Metazoa > Arthropoda > Insecta > Coleoptera > Scarabaeidae > Onthophagus > Onthophagus taurus. Next base: position 34,680 of record NW_019281270.1, on the reverse strand, counting down.
GGCTGTGATACAGACGAAATAATTGATACAATTATTGAATCAACTATACCAAAAAACACTGTTAACAGTAAAAAAAATTTATGGAAAGCATTTATGGACTTTTGTAACGTCAGAAAATATGAAATTAGTTAATTATTATTAATATGATATTAGATGGAAATCGCACGATGGATGAACTATCATTGATTTTAAAGGATTGGGCTGTAAATATGAGAAAACAAAATGGTACAAGGTTTAACGAAGCTACGGTCAAAACCATGTGGACCGTGACGAGTAAACAAAACCAGTAAAGTCGCGGTAGAATTAGCTTGGTGAGGTGGAGAAGCTTCTGCTTGCATGACTGACTTTTCATATCGAAACAAATAACGGTGGTTTTGAAACAAACCGGGTTGAATATAACCCTGTTTTCAGTAAGACTTGTCAAGGTAGTTCGAAAATATGTACAGAAAGCAACTTTTTAGTAGAAAATAGTGACAGCAACGTCTGTAAAGTCAGATTATTGAAAAAATTAATGTCAAAAAGGGGTCCAAATGTTAAAACCAACAGACCAAATCGTCACTGGAAAGCAGAAAATGATCAGTGGTAGGCTCTTCCACATCCAGATCGGTTTTTATGACAGTCATAAATAAAAGCCGGGGTGATTTTTGCCCGCTCTAGTACCTGAAAAGATTTATAACAGTCAGACAAAGACAGGGTCGACCTTAAATTTTTTTAAACTAAAATTTACTAAAATTACTAAACTAAAATTTAATAAAAAACCAAAGTTTAGTTATAACATAACAACTAAAATTTAATTATAAAAACTAGTATAAAAGTCTTAGAAAAAAATACTACTTTTAGGAATGTCTAAATAATAGAATAACAAAACTTTAAACAATCTAATTATCAAATGCCTTCTCAAAACATTTCAAGCTTTCTAAGAGAGGAATAAGCTTCATCAAATGTAGGTACAGTGATAAGTATTTCGTTTTCAAGATTATCATTACCCTCATCTGATTCTGAAACAATCCCGTAAGATAGGGTTGTTTGGACACGTTTTCTGCGCATTTTTCAAGATTAAAAGTGAAGAAATAAAGTTAGGGCAACAGAAACTTGTTCATCATACCAACCTAACCTTCAGGATTATATAGCTATCATAAAACATTGAAAATATCTTATACAAATAGCCCCGTTGTTAGGGCTTCTTGGACACTAAACTTCGGTTTAGGGACAATCTCTTACTTTGCATGTCAGATGGTCAAGTTCCCCTGAAAATATAATTGAAGCATTAAGGAATGTATTTTTATTGATGTTTGACGCTATTCTGATGGACAGATTGTTTCTAGCGATAAAAGAATTGATGAAATCTGGACCTGGACTGTTGTTCTTGAAGACCTTGACCTCCTTCCTTTGTTTATCTAGGTATTTTTTCACCACATCTCCAATGTCGGCCTTTGTTAAGGGGAACCCCCAATTAGCAACAACAGCTAAAGTTTCAGAAATTAACAGCTCCTCGGACTTGCTTAAAACAGTCGAATGTCCAACGGGTCTTGAATTCCTTCCAAGCATTTTCCGTACTAATGTTGTCCGAGGCACTTTGAACGTTTCTGCGGCCTTTTTCCTTGACATCCCCTTCCGAACTGCATCCATAGCCTTTTCCAAGTCTTCCACTTTGTAATTCGTGTAGGGTTTTGACCTTAGAGTTTTTTGATACGTGCACACAATTTTTAATCAGTGACTTCCTTTGATAACAAGAAAAAAAAACACCAGAAACAAAAAGATTACCTAACCTCGCTTTTATGACGTTTTGTCCATGTAATCCCGGGGTGGCCAAGTAGCCTCATATTACGATAAGAACATTAAATTTGTTTTGGTTCAAGAGTGTGTAGTTTCTGAGCCAGAGTCTGTGTAGTTTGATTCTGTAGTTAAAATTACTTACACAGCGGATTCGAATATTTTATTCTTTGGTAAATTCGACTTATAGAAGTAAAAGTTGAAGAAATTCCATAGTGGTTGACTTCGAGTTACAGAGAAATTCGAGTTAGGGAAATTTGACTTAGAGAGATAAAAACACATTTGAAACCTAGTCAAACGCTTGAGCTTACGAAAATTATTCGACTTAGAGGATAATTCGAGAAATATAGAAGTTCGAGTTAGGGGAATTTCACTGTAATTCAAAATTGGACAAAATCGTCTGCTAAAGTGATTGGCTTGAATATAAAGGAAAAGAAAATTACCAATCACTCCAATAGATCGACTGCTGTTAGTCAATTGGCCAAAAATGGCATTCAAGAACAAGAGCTCATAAAAATTACGGGTCATAACAATCCCAACTCAATAATACCATATTTAAATATCGATCAAAAACATCATAATAAAATTATTAACAGCATGTGAGGAAATACAACTTCGTCAGTTATAGAAACTAACACGTCTGGATCTTCATTTAACTTTTCTAGTAGCAAAACATGTTCTATCCGAATAACCCTCGAACATCGAACATTAATAAATCCTCAAAAATTTTAGAACAACTTTCTCAAGCGTGTTGGCTACGGCGTCGGTCTGTTTCCAAGCAACACGCTTTCGAAATCTTATAAAATTTTTTCGATTATCAACGTTTTGGGTTATTACTGCTGATAATTAAATGTAATATTATTATATTAATATAATTAATTTAATAAGTTTAACGAAATTTTAAGTAATTTTATATGAGTATTCTAGTTTTAAATAATTCTGAATCTACTAAATAAATACTAATTTATTATGGATTGTGACGCGATTACATCATACGATGTGGTGAGTCAAGGTCGTATATTTTCAGTTAGGCAGGATTTTTAACGGCGCTACACGCCGCTAGTCACAAAATAAAGGCGTGAGTGTGTGTTTTGTTCGTGTTTTCTTGTCCTTGCCGGCATAAAAGTATTAGCAGTTCTCAGGTTTAGTGTAAAAATCGATGTATAACCAGTAAAATTTAAAAATTAATCAAATATCTGTTGATTTATCTCATAATCCCCAATAAATATTGTAACAGTTTCGAAAACTTATCTAGTTTGAGTCGAATCGGGTTCTCATCTTCAATCAATCGTGTTTCGGATATCAGCCGTTTTAGAAGTACTTTTTAAGGAATAAGATAAAAATAGGTATAAATATTTTTATAGTATAAAATGGATAGTCCGGTGATTAACACTGAAAATGGGAAAATTAAGGGATTAAAATTAAAAGATTTTAAAGATAATAGTTATTATAGTTTTTATGGAATTCCCTACGCTAAGCCGCCGGTTGGAGAATTGAGATTTAGGGTAAGAACAACCTTTTTTGTATTTTTTGTTTGTTTTATGTGAATGATCATGAAGCGATTTAATAAAAATAATTCTCATTAATAAATAATTTTGGACTAATATAAAATAAAAAAATAAAAATAAAAATTGGATAAAGCAAATTTATCTTTTTGGTAATGCGATAAAAGAGGATTACTGCATTTGCAAAGATATTGTCATGTTATGATATAAATAATCTTAACATTTAATAAATTGTAGATATAGATAAATTTGATTTATAACCACCAAATAAAATTAATATGAACCAATGAATTTTAATGCAACCAAAAGATTAGTTTTTTTATAATTGAATTGTCTTCAATTTTTATTCCAATGGGTCAACGTTCAAAGGGCGAAAAACTTATAGATTTGGTGATCCAAAGACAATAATAATCCATTTTTAACTAAATCGGCGTCTAAATTTTATTTGAAACTACCTATATCTTAATGTAACCACTTTTACCCTCCATTTAAGCTATAAACACTCTACATAATCAACATTTTTCTTTTCTTTTAAGGCTCCTCAACCTCCTGAGTCATGGGAAGGTATAAGAGATGGTACAAAACAACAAGAAGGTTGTTACGCCCGTCACATGTTAAACTTTAGCATGACTGGTTCTGAAGATTGTTTGTATTTAAACGTTTACACCAGAGAAATTCCTAAAGAAACTGTTTCAAAGCTGAAGCCCGTTATGGTTTGGATACATGGTGGTGCTTTTTCAACGGGAAACGGAAAAACCGAACTTTACGGTCCTGATTTTTTAATGCCTGAAGATATTGTTGTTGTAACACCAAATTACCGTGTTGGTCCATTGGGTTTTATGTGTTTTGAGGATGTTTCTTTAGGAGTGCCCGGAAATGCTGGATTAAAAGATGTTTTGATGGCATTGAAATGGGTTAATAAGAATATTAAGAATTTTGGAGGAGATCCGGAAAATGTAACTTTAGCTGGGGTTAGTTCTGGTGGAGTTATAACACATTGTATGATGTTAACACCTTTAGCGAAAGGATTATTTCATAAAGCAATTATTCAAAGTGCTACTGCAATACACTCATGGACTTTTAGCGCGAAATCTGATGGGAAGAAATTAGCTAAGATTTGTGGATGTGAATCTGAGGATGAGAAAGAAATTTTAGATTTCTTAACAAAACTTCCAGTTAAAGATTTGTTAAAAGGAAGAGATAAAATGAAAAATGTAAAAAATAAACTCATTTTATTTTTAATAAATTAAAAAATAATAATTTTTTAGACAATTTACCCAGATGAAAGAAGAACATTTTCACCTGTTATTGAAACACCAATTCCCAATGAAATGTCTATAATTACAGAAGAACCAATGAAAATTATTTTAAGTGGGGAATACAACAAAGTCCCTATGTTAATGGGTTATGTGTCATCGGAAGGACAATTTTTCGAACCGATTTTAAAAGGAAAAGAGTTTTTGGTACCATCATTTGAAAAAATGGTTCCTCATCCATTAAATTTAACAAAAGGAAGCGATAGGTCTTTATTTACAGCCGATAAAATTAAGAAGTTTTATTTCGGTGATAAAGAATGTACTCAGGAAGAAAAACCGAGTTATTACGAAGTAAGTTTTTCTTAAACAATCACATAAAAATTATATGTTCACATCAATACAATTTTTTTAGATGGTTTCCGATATTTTCTTCGCATACCATTTACAAACGGCATTAAGATTACATTCAAAATCATTAGGACATCCACTCTATTTCTACAAATTTTCAATTGATTTGGGTCTTAATATTTATAAAAAACTTAACCAAGCTGTTTTACCAGGTAAATCATTTTTAATATTTAAATTTTTTAAATTTAACTTATAATTTTAAGGTGCTTGTCATTGTGATGACGTTTGTTACTTATTTAAAATGGACCTTACGCCGGAAATCCAACATGGAAGTAAAGAAGAAATTACCATTCACCGAATGACAAAATTTTGGGCGAATTTTATTAAATCCGCCGATCCAAATCCAAAAGATAACGATCCTTTAATTAAGGTCGAGTGGAAACCGGTTGATAAAGAGCGTTTAAATTATTTGGATATTAATGTTGATTTAACTCCTGGAGTTGCGCCAGATGAGAAACGAATTGCTTTTTGGGATGAAATTTATCAAATGGATTCAGCTTTAAAACATCACAAGATGTAACAAATTGATTACAAAAAGAAACTGTTTCAAAATGAATAAAAACAAGTTTTATCAAATAATCTTTTTTATTTGGATATAGTCTCATTTTTCTTAGTTTAATTAAATTAGATTTAAAATTCTTAGTTTTTTTTTTATTTAAAAACTTCATTCATTTTGTCCTCCAAGAAGCTGAACTATAATACACTACTCTCCAAAATTATCGCACCACCTAAATTATGCATTAAGTTTAAAGGTATTTTTTCTTGAATCAACGGATGGATTTTGATGATTCTTTCTTCACGATATAGGTTGATTTTTAAGGAAGAAATGTGTTGATGGTTTCTGACAATTGTCAACGTTTTACCTATATACGGGGTGTAAAAAGAAATTTATGTTTTTTCTTCTAATTTTGCAACACCCTGTGGAATTTATCAGAAAGAACCGCTACATTCCATTTACATTACGTTAGAATGGCAACCCTTCTCTACATTTTCGTTCAAGCATCATCTCGATATCTCTTTTATCAAGGAAGATACACAAGTTTAAATGTAACGAATTTTTATTAACATTTTAAACAAGTAGGTGAAAACTAAAAAACACTACATAATCCTTAATCCAATGGCGCCAACTACGGGGGGGCTGCGGGGCTTGAGCCCCCCCGGAAAATCGTAAAAGTGTACAATTGTATTACTTATTATTATGTACAATACAATTGTATTGTAATAAGGTGTACATTTGAAAAAGTTCAGCCCCCCCTTAAATATTAAAAAGTCAGCGCCACTGCCTTAATCAATTCTCTCAAAATCACCTAATAACGTGTATTTCCGCCTCTCTTACAGCACTTCTTCACAGCGATGAGGCATACTTAAAATCAAGCGTCGAATTTGATCTTGATCAATTGCATCCCAAACCCCTCTTACCATCCTCTCAACGTCGTCCAAAACGATAGATGGTGGATGTCGGCCCCTTAACTGACGATCAATATTATCCCATAAATTCTCTATTGGATTGAGATCAGGGCTACAGGGTGGCCAGTCCATGGTTTGTATACCAACTTCATCCAAATAGTCACGGACCGTATAGACAACATGAGGTCTTGCATTATCATGCATTAATAAAAAATTATTTCCTATGTAAGGAGCAAAGGGTACCACGTGTTCCGATAAATGTCTGTAATATACCTTTCACCTGTTAATGAACCTCTTCGCAAAGAAAGGTCTGTTCGTGCTGTAAGCGAAATTCCACCCCAAACCATTACAGATCCTCAAATTAAATAAAGTTGTCGGTCGTATGTTGCACTGTGCATAGCGTTCATTGGGCCGTCGAATTACTCTTAAACGTCTATCTGAGCTGTATAAACAAAACCTTGATTCATCTGTGAACAGTACTTGTTCCCAGTCATCAGCATTCCAGTCCATAAATACCATCCATAAATATAAAAAAGTCTACAAACGTATTAACTACGTCAAAAACCACATATTCTACGTTAACTCTTGTTTAAGGGACAACCTTACACCTAATTTCGCCTTAGTTAAAATTGTTAACTCAAAAAATCCATTCTTTAAGAACATCATAAAATGGTATAGATACGTCGACGACATTATATGTGTATGGAATGGAAATAAATTGGATCTTGATAGTATGCTATCTTACATGAACAACATCCACAAGAATCTTAAATTCACCTTAGAGATAGAAAAGGACAACTGCTTAAATTTCCTAGACTTAAAAATACAAAAAATTGACAATAATTTTAAGTTTGACATTTTTAGGAAGCCCTCATCTTTAAATACTGTCATCCCTTATGATTCGTTCCATCCCAACAACTACAAATTAGCTGCTTTCCAGGCTTTTATTGTCAGACTATTGAAATATCCTCTAGACTATACATCCAAACTAAAAGAACTAAATTTTATTAACAGATTAGCAAGAGAAAATGGTTATCCAAGTTGTACCATCGACCAATTACTGTATAAAAACCTCATAAAACTAGACCCTTTATACTCTACGAATAAAAATAACTTTGACAATTATAAGACAATAACATACAACAAAATAAACTGCAAAATTAAAACCATACTACATAGTATGGTATAAACCTATGGTGTATTTGTCAGCTTTAAATGTAAAGGACAACTAGGTGATTCCATTTCTAACTACAAACAAAAAGAAAACGCTATGGATTGTAGTGGTATCTATTCTGTTAAGTGTTGCGATTGTTCTGCTATATATGTTGGTCGGACCGGTCGAAAATTACAAAAAAGACTATGCGAGCATAAAACCAGATGCACTTCGAACATTTTCAAACATAAATTAGAAACAGGCCATAACATTGATTATGACAATGTACAACTCCTACATAAGTGTAAAAAAGGTTTGACAATGAATTTCCTCGAAATGTTCGAAATCGATAAACATAAGCATAATGATAACTATCTTACTTTAAATGACCAACTCGAAAACTATTATAAACCACTATACGCCTTTTTGAAAAAATAATTTCATTTTAAAATTATTTTACTGTGATATTTTTATTCCTTTTTGTAACCAGTTTTAAATTTAGTTCGATGTTGATTTAACAGTCGTTTTTGGAGTTCAATTGTGTACGGTGTTGTGTTTTCTTGTTTAGAATAGTTATTTTCGTGTTTGTTTTAAATAATGTTTTATTTTAACGTAGAAATTTGTTTGTTCAGCGTGATTTTTTAACTATTTGACTGTAAGTTGAGATATATTTATGCAGTTTTATTGTTTTTTATATATTTTTTAAGATCATTATAGTTATTATATCCTTTTGTAGATTTGGCTGATGATGACATCATATGAGGAAAGCGCACCAGTATATAAAAAAAGTAAAGAGCGTATAACAGTGATATGTTGAGCCAACGTATCTGGCGGATAAACTGAAACTGACTGTGATAGGAAAGTCAAAAAATCCACGGGCTTTTAAAAATATGAATACATACACTCTTCCAGTTCATTAACACAACCAACAAGCTGCTTGGATAACTTGTGACATCTTCTCATGATTGGTTTCATAAGAAGTTTATTCCCGAAGTAAAGTCGTATTTGAAGAAGGAAAAGTTGCCTCAAAAGGCCCTTCTTCTTCTGGACAATGCTTGTTCTCATCCCAATGAAGCAATTCTAAGGTGTGCCGATGGAAATTTTTTTGTTCTTTTCTTTCCACCTAATGTTACATCAATTGCACAACCAATGGATTAGGGTGTCATTGAGACAATGAAACGCATTTACCGGAAAGAGTTAATGATGAATTTGTTGGCTGAAGTTGACCTGATGAAATTTTGGAAATCGTTGACGATCAAAGATGCAATTTTCACAGTAGCAAATGCATGGAGTGGAGTGAAAGATACAACTATTAAAAGAGTTTTTTACAATGTAATGACACTGGAGGAAGATGAAAGCATTGTCTTAACATCTGGTGAGGAAAAAACAACTAATTGCATTAGTACAAAACGCCAATGATTTCAAGGGAATCGATGATGAGATCGAAAAATGGGTCAAGGTGATGAAAATGAAACGGGGTAGCTTCTTAACAACGACGATATAGTTGAAGAAGTTTTGGGTCAACCTAGTACAACGCAGCCTTATTCATCCGAAAATGAGAGTGGAGACGAAGAAATTGGTAACTTGGTATTAGTCAAGCGAGTACCGAACCAAGAGGCTGAAGAAGCTGCGAATGTTCTACTAGACTATTTTGAGCAGCAAGAATCTTCGGTCCTTGTTGACATTTTAAACCTGCGTAAAATACGCCAGATAATTAAAAAAAATAGAAAATGTGCAACTCAAACCAAAATTACAGACTTTTTTGAAAGAATAACTTACGGAGAATACATAAATATCTTTTAAGTTATCTTAGTTCAGTTCTGCTTTTATTCTGTTCTGTCATTATGCAAAAAATAAAAATGTGCGTGCCCCTTCCGGTCCCGTGGAGCACGATAGAACAAGAGTACAGTAGAACCCCCATTGTTCTAATGTACTTGATATTGCTATATTCATAACTTGTTTAATAGTTTTATCAATATTTACTTGAAAATGAATCGATTGTTATAAATAATTAAAAAATGCAAAACTGTAAACAATTTGTTAAAGTATTTTTCTGTACTAAAACGTAATGGTGTATATCTGTATACGAAAAGTTGCGTTTTAAATTTGTAACTTAAATTAATTTGTTTGTGATTGGTTTATTGTAGACAGTGGTTTAAAATTTAGGTAGGCTTCTGAAGGATTCGTGTTCCTTTTATGTATTCTAAACTTTCTTGCGTGCTATACCTCAATTTAATTGAGTAAAATTAGTTCTTTTTATGAATCTTGAGGCCGGTTTCACTATTAACTCAAGTGAGTTTAATTCACAATGATTTATTTGGTTATTTCAACAACTAAATTTGTTGTGTCTGTTGAAACCTTGTTAATCAGTTTCAGATGTTGGCTCTGCACCATATATTCTTGATACCCAATATTCATTTTCCTCAACCACTCCTGCATAGGTCTATTGATTTCAGAATAATTTTAAATGATGTTTATTTTATTCAAAAAACTTTAATTTATGACAGAAAAAAGAAGTACAATGAAAATTCATGACAAATGAAAACTAAATACTAACTATTAAGAAAAAAATTAAGATTTTATCACCCATAATAAATTTACACCAGATCTTCCTAGATTTACTTGACCTAACATGCCGTGTTCTTTTTTATTTACGTAATACAAAAATAAAAGGATACTATGGAATAAATTGTTGTATCCCTTAACCAATTCAAAAACTTCTTCTCCTACAATCACTTTATAATGAGGTGGATACTCAGAACATTGTTGAATCGCCAAAGTGTTTGCATTTAAAACCACAGTTTCGTTTAGTTTTATGTAATGATATCCACTAAAACCTTTTACTTCGGGTTGATTTGGCAATGGTTGTAATTGGGTGTCTAAATATGAAGCAAATAAGTGCATCACAATCTAAAAAAAATATTAATAAAATAAAATTTTTCATCAACACCTATTTTTAACATTTAACATACAGCACAATCTGTTGGAAGATTATTATCCCATTCTTTTCCGTTAAAATTACTGCCACTATTCCATTTAAAATCACTCATACAACCACCTTTAGCTAACTCTCTGATTCGTTTAACTAAATATTCTTGATTCGGTGTTAATTCAAGGAACGGAATAACGATTGGTAAAGTTTGAATAAATTGCAAAACCGGCATAGTTTGAGCAGTTTTCCTCAATCTCTCCAAACCAACTTTACCAATTTGAATATCTCCAAATCCGTGTTTTTGTAAACACTCATCGATACTATCAAATTCTTTCACTAAGGTATTTAAAATCGTTTGAGATAACCACTAAAAATGTAATCACACTAAATTAAAAATAAATATTTAAAATTGCTATCTTACAATTCGTAAATTTGCATTCCATTGAGTCAAAACTAAAGAATCAACGTGTAGCCTTCTCCAAGTATCCACTCCTTGGATTGGAGATCCACAGGAAGAATCATCACTTTTCGGACTGTTCGGTGTCGTAGCTACCAACATATTTGCTTCATGTAAAGGTTTTACAATAGCAACATATTTTTGGATTGCAGTTTCGGAATTGGAACCATAGAAATAATTGGGAATTTGAGTTTGATGGAATTTGGTAAAATTTGGAGAGGAAAAACTACCACCTTTAAAAATGTAATCAATCAATTTAAGAAAATATAATTGAATGAATTAAGTTTGCAGTATCGATATTATACACATGTCATAACACAATTTACGTGTGTTACCAAATGTAGCTGCTGCAAATTTTATCGCTGTCCCTAAGTAGCGGATATAGGCGATAAAATCATTATAAACGATGTGTGGAAAAATCCCTGAAACGAGTCTAAAGATTTAAATTTTTTCCGCTATTTTTAACCGAATTATGACGTCATTGATATTTTTTCAATTCCCTTAGTGTCAAAAATTGATTTAGTAAAGTTTCTTTAAGTGGCGCACCATCTTGTTGGATTAACTGCCGTTGGAATTGAGTTGGGTCAACATTATTGGGATGGAAGGAATGACATTGCTTTGAAAAAATTAAAGATCTCTTTCCAGTTAAGGTTTCCTCAAATCTTTTGCGGATATTGGGTGAGCGACTTTCTTGGCTAATTTGTATTTTGGGTAGCCTAATACCGACAATTTTGTCTATTTACTTGTCCACTCAATGTAAATGTCCCTTCGCCGGAAAAATTATGTTTTTGATAAAGTCTTCGTCATCGTTGCAAAATTGTTGTTGCAAAAACTACAATTCATTGCTCTTGAATGTGGTTTACTTTATGGGAGTATATTTTGCGGGTTTTAAAATTTTGTGAACCGTTCATTTACTAATGTCCAAATTATACCCAATACTCCTTAAGGTACGTTTTCGTAAGGTCAAATCCGGCCGACTTGTTGGTCCGACATGTTTGTTGGCCGACATGTTGGAAAAATTGACGGATGTTTACGTAGGTAGCTACTTGTTGGCAACCGACATGTCGTGGAAACGATCTGAAAAATCGAACTCTGCAGTTAGCATCAAGATGGCAGACGATCAAGTAGAACAAGTAATGTCAGCTTTCGTGGTGTTGGCAGGAAGTCTGGCAATAGAGTTATTAAAACTTCAAAAGAATTCAAACCGAAAACGCAAAAGATGGTATATTAGAAGCTTTTTAGCGAAAAGACATTTCGAAGGTGTATATAGCTGCTTAATGACTGATCGTCGCTTGCAAAGTGGATACGAAGAAAACTTCGTTCGTATGTCCCATACGATAAGTTCGATCACAACACAAACTGTTTACGCAGGGACAAATGAACGGCGACCCGACATGTGCGGATGATTTTTGTATCCGACACCGACATGTCGTCCTACTGTCCCGACAAGAAATACATTTCGTTTACATTACAACCGACAAGTCGGCCGACATGATCGAGCAGACTTCGAGTGATACCCATGCTTTTTAAATTTAGTCAGAGCTAGACTCACCATACTTTGGCTATTGAGTTGGCGATCAGGATATGTTGTATTAAAGAGGTCAACTACTTACTAAATCAGTTTTTGACACTTAGGAAATTGGTTAATATAATTGGTTACCATAGTTACTCATGGCTGCTGCTATTTTTATTATGTCAACAAATTTGAACTAGTTAAACTTTAAAGTACTTTTTCTCGAAAACTTTCTTATGTAACCTATTAATATTGACTGTACTAGATTAAAAAAAATCCCCTTTCATACTCCGTAATAAAAATGCGGGATTGTCATTTGAAAAAAATATCGATGACATCATATAACTCGTTTAAAAATAGCGGAAAAAATTTAAATCTTTAGACCCGTTTCAGGGATTTTTCCATAAACTGTTTATAATAATTTTATCGCCTATAGCCGTTACTTTACGGACAACTGTATTCAGGCGTCCCATGTAACTGATTCCTTAGAACTTTTTTAGGTTCTACTATTCGTACAGTTTTGAAATTTTGGTAGTAGGGGTCAATCATCCGAAATATTCGATCTAAAATATATTTAAGAAGGCTGCCACTTCCGGCCTACCGGAACTAGACCAGAACTTACAAGGGATGTGTCGGAACTGCCACTCACCGATTTTGTTGTAATTTGGTACAGCGATAGTATGGGCCAAAATAAGGTTTACGGGCGAGTTATAAGGATTGGAAATCTGGGCGAACGGTATACAGACTGTCTCACGTAACTGGTTCGTTAAAACTTTTTTATGTTCCACTACTCGTAGAGGTTGAAAATTTCGGTAGCAGGGGTTGTCCATTCCGAACTTTCGATCTAAAATATTTTCAAGAAAACTTCGTTATTTTAAATAGACTGCTATAGTTTTTATTACACCGTTTAATTGGACGTAAAAAAATAGGTTGACTTTGATAAAAATTATTGGTACCTAACGGTTTTCGTTTTCGAGTTATTTTGGTTTTAAGCTTTTTTTGCATTACAAAAATTGAATAACCGCTTGTCCATATTCAATGGCGAGAAAGTCGAAAATGTTAAATGGAACTCCCCATATTTTATTACCCTATCAGAAAGGGAATTTAATTCTCTACAAATTATCTATAAACATCCTATGGTCACCTTGAAAATATTTTAGATCGAAAGTTTCGAATGAACAATCCATGCTATCGAAATTTCAAACCTCTACGAGTAGTGCAACCTGAAAAAGTTCTAATGAACCAGTTACGTGAGACAGCTGTATATTCGCATATAACTTGAAGACGAAAGCAGTTATTGAAATGTGGTAAATGTAAACTGATGTTCATTTTTGAAGAGCTTTTCATTGATATATCACACATATATCTGAAGGCTTCAGGGAATAAACTACCCCTACTTTTTTGGATAAATTTAACAAGTACCGTGTCGATTTTGGCGGCATTAACTACCCTTATAGTAACTTAGCGATATTTGTCTCCAGGTTCATCTTTATATTATTATGGTAAAAATATTAATTACGTGTTTTTTCTCATTTGCCACTGGCCATCTCCTACAAAGTTACGTGGTCTAATAGATAACCCCTTTCCTTAAGGATAATGTGATAAATAAAACTGTTACACTTTTGAACAATATATTATAAAGGTTGAGTCAGAAAGAATGGGAAATCCGAATACCGGAGATACTAGACACCAAAATATGATGATTTAAGGTAACATCTTTTATACAAATGTCAGTGGTTTTCGAGGCATAGGGCGTTGAAAGTTAAATTCTTATTTCGAAATTTCTTGATAATTTTGAAGGTTTTTGTACTATTACCATAAAATTTGGTAGTTTTATGTTTTCGAGCATGAGAAATACGAATTTGAAACTTGTTTTGTTGTTGCTCGTAGAGGGCGCTAGATACACGCTACTCGTTTGATAAATCAAATCATAAGTTTTTTGGCTCGGCAGCTACGACCAATAAGAGCTGCAAATCACAAAGAGCATTCAATTTTACATAAAAAATGTACTCTTATTGAAATTGTCTAAGTTTATCGGTTTTCGAATAATTTACTTTTAAATGTTTAAATGTATTTTTTCTTCTAAAATATTTATTTTTTAACATAAGCAAAGTTGGGTTCTTATTCCGTCTATGTTTCGACAATTGCCTGTTAATTGTCAACATTAATTGAATTTCTTGAATTTCCGTGTGCAATAATCATTTTTACCAACAATAAAGTTATTGCCAATTTGAAAATGCCACGACATAATGAGTTTTTTAATAGTGAGAAATCCAGATTTAAGTCCACTGGATTTTTGAAAATGGTCACAATATTCTATTGTTATTAATTAATTGTTATTGTTATCGATTATTATCGTTACTAATTGCTATAGTTACTGTGTTTTATTGATTTTAAATGTTAACCTTACAATTACTTTGAAACAATTAAAAGCAGATAACTTGGAAACTAGTGGACTTAGACAATGTAAGCAAGAGTACCTTTTTTGTGCAGAATTGAAAACTCCTTCAGATTTCTGGTTCTAATTCACCATACCTCAACTGACAAAATAGTCATGACTTGATATCTCAAACGTACAGTGTGTTTCTAGCGCCCACTACGAATAATCACAAAACAAATATCAAATTCGTATTTCTCATGCTCGAAAAAATATAACTACTAAATTTTATGTTAATAATACAAAAACCTTCAAAATTATCAAGAAATTTCGAAATAAAAATTTTACTTTCAACATCCTGTGTATTAAAAACCATCGACATTTGTATAAGACATGTTAGGTTAAATCGTCATATTTTGGTGTTTAGTGTCTCCGTTATTCGGATTTCCCATTCTTTCTGACTCACCCTGTATATTAGCCGATTACTGAATTTTCGCTTTATTTATTTGAGTTTTTAAGAAAACGACAGTTTTTTAAAAAATAAGAGTAAAAAAGGTTTTAGAATTAAATTCCACATGAAATGAAGTACAGTAATACCCCGTAGTTACACGATAGGTGGGACTGACAGTAGCCGCGTAGATCGAAAATCGTGTAAGTCGAAATTCGATAAATACATATTATAAAATCAAGGATTAATAAACATTAATTTTGTTAAAAAAATGTATGTACAGGATGTCCAAGTTTCGATGGGTTTGCAGGGTATCTCATTTATTATGAAAGATAGAAAGTTGCGGTTTTCGCGAACCTGAGCTACTTTTTTGTGAAACTTACAATGCCGCAAACCAAATTTTCATAGACCTCTTCGTTTTTGATATACAGGGAGTATTTCAAAATTTATGATTTTCAGACACCCCCGTATCTCGGCTATCCGGAAACTTAGTAAAAAAGTAAAAACGGGTTCTAATAGATTTTTTCACGTAGAATCCAATGGTGCACGTAGAATTTTTCTAGACATCACGGTTTTTGAGTTATAAACACAATTTAGGTTTTTTTAAATGGAACCACCTATATTTTATTTTTTTATTGAACTAGAATTTTTTCAAGCTTATACTCTATACTTACCTTTATAATTAACCTCGAAATTAAAAAAAACACATTATTTTCTAAGTAGGCTATGATAAATTAAGTGATCACGTTGCTAGGATACCAGAATAAACAAAGAATTTTGAATATATTATATGAAAATCGACTTATTAAGAAAATGTATCTATTAATTTTTGTTTGCAAAAAACGGAAAATTATTAAAAACTAAATATTATGCAAATATGGCTTCAAGTTACAAGAATTGTTAAAAGTTGTTACCATTTTGATGCACATATTGTTCACAAAGTTTAGTAATGCGTTTAACTGCATTTTCGCATTAGCAATTTTCAATTCCAATTTTGTTCGATTATGGGTACTATATACCCGATTCTTGATATATCTCCATAAAAAGAAGTCCAAAATAGATAAATCAGGTGATCTTGCTGGCCATCGTGTTGGACCATGTGTGCCTATCCACCTACCAGGAAATTCTGCAGTTAGGTAGCGACTCACTAACTGCGCATTATGAGCGGAAGCTTCGTCCTGCTGAAAATAACTATTATTTAGCCGAATAAGAGGAATATCATCCAAAATCTCTGGCAAAGCCTCTTGCAAGATGGCCAAATAGCGATTAGCGCAAAGGTTTCCTTCAAATATTTTGTAAACAATTCGTGGCCCAATAATAAAACATGCCACGCTAAAACCAAATTTTCGTTGACGCTCTCGCTCAATTACAATATGTTGGTTTTCTTGATGCCAATGCCTGTTATTATGACGATTATAGATTCCTGTGCTGGTAAAATATGCCTCATCAGATCATATAATAGAGGAACTAAATTCAATATTATTTTGTGCATGGTTCAAATACCAGTTACAGAATTCCAAACGTCGTTCGGCATCTCCCGGGTGTAAGTGGTGAACTATTTGTTCTTTGTAGGGTTTATATTTATACTTTTTTAGAATCGCACAGACTGTCTACACAGACTTCCCTACTTGATGTTTTAGGCGCGGCTTCCACACATCCTAACACGGCAATTTCATTGTTATTCCGATTTTCTTTATTATATTTTTTTGGCCTGGGCATCAAAAAACTTCCATAATTGATCAAATTACGCTTTATTCGCGAAAAAAATTTTGAATTTGGTTGCGCTCTTTCTGGATATCTGAAGTGAAACAATCTGCTAATAAAATGTTATTGCTGATAAATGTTGCATTCTACCTATTTATGTATAATTCAGCAGCTTGATTAACATTTTCATTTGCATGAATGTAACATGCTAGCATGTCATATTTTTCATAATTTTCATAGCGCTCCATTTCAAGAAAAAGATAATTAAGTTAAGTTAATTAAAGGTAATTAAGTAACAGACGACATATTGTTAGCACAAAATTCAAAATTAAGTTTGACAGTAATTAACTATATTTACTTTGTTTATTCCGGTATCCTAGCAACGCGATCACTTAATAGACAACCTAAGCCTTGACGTAACAGAGATGGGCGGAGCTTATATCATTATTATTTATATCATTATTATTATTATATCATTTTCGTAGCTAACAATAAGTGTGTTGCTAACGGTAAATCACCATATGCAATTGTTCAATTAGTGTTAAAATAAAATAAACTAAGTGACTTTTTATATGACATTTCAAATGACATTTTCATTACGGTTTATCATTACTATAGCAACTGTGGTTAGCAATAAAATTGTTTGGAGTCGATATAAGCTCCGCCCATCTCTGTGACGTCAGGCTAGGCAGTCTATTTATCATTGCCTACTTATAAAATAATGTGTTTTATTCAATTTCGAGGTTAACTATAAAGGTATGTATAGATTATTACATTTTATAGATTATTTTATAGATCATTGAAAAGCTCAATTTTATTCTAGTTCAATAAAAAAATAAAATATAGGTTTAAAAAAAATTTAAAAAAACCTAAGTTGTGTTTATAACTCAAAAACCGTGATAACTAGAAAAATTCTAAGCACCATTGGATTCTACGTGAAAAAATCTATTAGAACCCGTTTTTACTTTTATACTAAGTTTCCGGATAACCGAGATACGGGGGTGTCTGAAAATCGTAAATTTTGAAATACTCCCTGTATATCAAAAACGAAGAGGTCTATGAAAATTTGGTTTGCGGCATTATAAGTTTCACAAAAAAGTAGCTCAAGTTCGCGAAAACCGCAAGTTTCTATCTTTCATAATAACTGAGATACCCTGCAAACCCATCGAAATTTGGACACCTGTAGAAGGTGGTACATACATTTGTTCCCAACTTTGAAGGTCTATAACTCATCAGAGGTACAACTTAGTATAGAGGTAAGTTACGTTAAATCATCTTAATTTATTGTCCTCTACATCACCCTGCTCTGTGTCGGTTCTTATGTGAATCACCCTGTCTATTAATTAATTGTCTATTATTAATTAATGAATTGAATGCTGTCGTTCTGACACTTTCCTTGTTAGCTATTTTAAATAGAATGTTATAGTTTTTATTACACCTTTTAATTGTATGCGAAAAAATATGGTAACTTTGATAAAAGTTATTAGTACATGGCGTTTTCATTTTTGAGTTATTTTGAATTTTTTGACAAATTTCACTTATTCAACCAATTGACTCCGAAGCAGCGCGATCGCGCTATTCAGATTTTATGTCGAAAAACATTGAGAAAAAACCACAATCTCATTGAGAAAAAAACCGCGATTGCGCTGCTTGAATACCTGTTCAACAGTGCTTTTCCACTACTCTCTGGGACTCAAACGATTAAATTCGTATTTCTTAGACAATATTCCCTTTCATCTACTTCCAATAGACCGGAAGTGGCGGCCATCTTGAATGTGAATGCTACCAAAATTTCAAAACTGTGGGAATAGTGTAACCTAAAAAAGTTCTAACAAACCAGTTTCATGGAACACCTTTAATTTGGGCGAATAGTGTAAGATCTAATTATTGACATTCTCTTTTACTACCACAAACTTACTTGCTGTAGGTGTTGACAATTGATAATGACATCTTTTCAAAAATGCGGAAACGTCTTTAACGGCTTTTGCAGTTGGATGTGTCCAAAATGAATTTAAAACATTTGTTGTATTTATTTCGTCAGTTCTACTTAAAGTATTCACTTTTTCATGAGCATCAAAATCTTTTAAATAAGTACTTAAACCGTTTTCATCGTTAATAAAGCCAACGTCGGAAGTATTTTGTCTGATTGCTTTTACAGGTGTTTTTGTTGTTGGTGTTTTTGGTGATCCTTGAGCAAACGTCCAAGATGTAGACTGTAAAGATAAATTAGCACTTTCATGCGCAGAATAATTTGACATCCAACTTGTCGCACTTAAATTAATGGGTGTTTGAGATACACTTAAAGGTGTGTTTACATCTCGAATTTGATTTTTTATAGGTGTACCTAAAATTTTAAAATTAAAATAATTGTTCTTTTAATTACTTCTAACTCACCTTGTGGAGAAATTGGTTGTTTAGATAAGTCATTTTTATTTTTATTAAGAATCATATGTATTTTTATATATGTAATTAGATGATAGAGAATATTTAACGATAATATAACCACTCCGACATATTCAATGTATTGGACGTAATTCACATAAACAGGGCTTGTGTTTATTCTAAAACAATAAAAACTTTTAATTTATTAAAAAAGTAATAAAATTTATATTTTCTTACATATCATAAAGTATAATTGATAACAAACAAAAATTTAATGCACCCCATCTAATCGATTGCTGAAGAGTTTTTTGACTGTATCTGTCTAAAACGTTGCTTTCAAACGTTTTAGCATTAATTCCAGCGAAATATTTTCTACCAGGCGTTAGTTGTCTATAAAATTCACATATTTTGCATTTAATTTATTCAAATAAAACGATTTTAAATCTAAATTGAGGTTATGTTTTAACATCTAAAAAATAAATTCACAAATATGATGACTTACGTTTGGTTTAACATATTAGCAAATTTTGTTAATAAATTGGTTTCATTTAATGTAAAGACCGGTATATAATTTTGAATTAAAAAAAATGTAAATAAACGGATAACGGACAAGAATAACGAACTATTCAAACTATTTCACTATTTACATGTCAAACGTCAAACATTCATTTTGTTGCCAAAATAAATTAGTGAAAATACCCTAAAAAATTTTTTCGTTGAATAAATTCTTTGAAAAGAATTCAATTTATTTGAATTAACTTTCATTTATTATTTAATTAAGCAATATATTTGTTTCTCCAATTTTTTTAAATAAAATAATTATGAAGATTGATCTATTACTACTATTCTGGGGATTGATCATACTTGAATGTATCAATTACAAGCTTAAATCTTTTTAAGTTGTCTTTATTATATTTTTCTACATTATATTATTTACATTAAATCATTACACCATTGGATACTTTTTCAATAAACTTGTAACTTGCTTATGAGTTAACTTCTTTTCGCCAGGTGCAATGATACCTTTAGCCTCTCTTTCTTTTAATAACCGTTTATCTTCCATACTAGCTACATAACACTTTTTAAAATTTTCAATTTCCTTTGCACACATAGTTTGATTAAACTCTTTATCTTTAAAACAGGCCAACATAATCGACATTTCGTACAGACAACAAACTTCATTTGCAGTACTTCCTTTCCCTGATACTTTTGATTTCAACTTTAACGGTAATAGTTCTTGGAAGGGTACATCTTTTTGTATTGTAACATTTCTTGCGTATAAAACTGATAGAAACCGCATTTTAATACTTAATTTTGTTGTTTTCAAAAGTGAGGTTATAAATCTTAAGAAAATTTAGTTTTCTATAGAGTTAAGATACTATGAATCAGAGATGTCGCTACACGAATAAAATTTTAAGTTAATGTTATTATTATTTTATTTAAATATGATTTAAATACACTAAATTAGGTTTAATAGACAGCTTGCTTATTTTTCGTTGGAGTATATTTAAAGTAAAAATTAGTTTTAGGATTGTTTATAGATATATAACGTACCTAGTTATACCTTTGTTTATAGAGAATAAACTAATAAACTGCGATGTCCTTTCCTGGTTCGGTCCTAGGAAAGGGGTCTTGGTGCCTCTTTTTTATGTTCGGGATGTTATCGGTCTCGGGCGCCACCTTATGTTTAGAGAGTTAAGGAACTTTTTCGCCTCCAAGTAGCTTTTGGGGGTTACAGTCGCAGATTCAGGGTGTTTGAGAGAGGGTTAAAAAAATAAAAACATGCGGTTCATAAATTAAGAAATAAAATCAAAATTTATTAATAAAAAAAAATCAACATAGGAGTTTACGGAGGAAGGTAAAAAAAATCTTTTTCTTCAAACGTCATTAAATGACAACTTTGTTGTCGTGTTTACTCGCGGTAGAAGTAAGTCATTGTTGCATAACGACGGTTGCTAAGATCAACATAGCAAAAAAGTACTTCAGCGTTATGGCGCTAAAGTAAATTTCACTTTAGCGCCATAACGTTGAAGAACATTTCACTTTAGCGCCGTATTATTTGCAACGTTTGAAGAAAAAATACTATGTTTTATTCGGAAGAGAAGCAGATTCGTTTGTGGCTGGTCCGTCATTGCCGGACTCACTTCGTTCGTCCGGCAAACTGTCGGACACGCCACAATTTTAACGGCTCATCTGTCATTAGCGACTCACTGCGTTCGTCGCTAAGCGACAGACCACGCCATAAAAAGCACTGCTTCTCTTCCATATAAAACAATATACTATTTTCTTCAAACGTCATTAAATGACAACTTTGTTGTCGTGTTTACTCGCGGTAGAAGTAAGTCATTGTTGCATAACGACGGTTGGTAAGATCAACATAGCAAAAAAGTACTTCAGCGTTATGGCGCTAAAGTAAATTTCACTTTAGCGCCATA
>NW_019281270.1:0-11159 GCF_000648695.1 Onthophagus taurus | reverse complement strand
AGGTCGGGAGAGTGTTGCGGAAAACTCGCAGCAACACCAGGTCGGGGAAAGTATTGCGGAAAACTCGCAGCAATACCAGGTCGGGAGAGTGTTGCGGAAAACTCGCAGCAACACCGGGTCGGGAGATTGGATAAAAATTTATTTCGCAAAATAAAATCAAAGTCCCACAATTGCACCACCAAAAACAAACTTACGATGAAACTCGGTTATTTCCAAAACTCGGAGATTTTCCGGTGAAGTCTGGCGAACTTCTTGAAGACGGTTGATGACGGCTGAAGACTCTTGAAGAATGTCGAAGACTAATCCAGAACGGTCGAAGACTGATCAAGACAGTTGAAGACTCATTTAAAATGAAATTTTGACCGACTATTTATACTTGTTCGGGGTGAAAACTGGATTTTTCCGAGTGGGGGATCGTATTAAAACAAGTTATCAAAACTAAATTATAATGTGCGGGGCTAATTAATGACAATAGCAAAATTTTAAGGGCGCTATCGGATGCGGAGTACAAAATTAACTAAATCCCTTTTTTGAGCGGATATAATTGATTAAGGAATAGCGGAGTAATTAACAATTAATTAAAAATAATTATCGGAAAAATTTATAACATAATTCAAAAGATACCCTTATTTATGTGGAAAATTACAAAAATATAATTATCAAAATCGGTTAGCGTTTACGGCACTTACATATATAAACATTCTCCCGACCGCGTGTTTCACGTTAACTTCGATTAATCAGTATTAACTAACGCGCACTTTAACACAAAGTAGCTTCAGCAGTTGGGCGGTGTCCGGGGTAATCCTATACGGGTAGTATTTTCCATGGATGACCATCAGGAATGAAGTAATAGCTATTAACATACCGAGAAATGTTATGACATTTATTACAGCCACAGACGTCAGATTGAAATCCGAGCTCGAAGAGCGAGGATTTTAAGACATCTAAGGCTGTAATGTGTCATAACATAGAGGTTTGTTCAATAGTTTATCGGTTTCAGGCGACCACCTTCGCATTTTGATGACTTTAATGCGAACAATAGTAAATCAAAAATTCATTTGCAACTTTTTCCTTAAAAGATGCTTAAAAGTCAAAGTCGTTATACAAATTAGTTGCTAGGCAGTCACAAAGATGTTTATTTGTCAACAATATTTTATTTTTTTTAAATTCGTTAATTTGTAAAATGAGTGACGTTTAATAATAGTAATTATTTATGTTCACCATGCAATTAAAACAACCCGAAAAAGTGTGATGCATTAGTTAGTTTAGGTACATTAACGTCACTCATTTTACAAATTAATGAATTTAAAAAAAATAAAATATTTGTTGACAAATAAACATCTTTGTGACTGCCTAGCAACTAACTTGTATAACGACTTTGACATTTACAATCTGACATCTGCGGCTGTAATAAATGTCATAACATTTCTCGGTATGTTAATAGCTATTACCGGTTTCAGGCTGTAAGAAGGTTCTTAACATTCACAAAAGTTGGTTTGTAATGTACCTTATAACTTATAACTGTATTAGGAATGTAAAAATGACATATTGGTAATGTTCTTTGGTAATGTTATATTTTTACAATACAAGAAAAGAAGCTACATATTTAATAAACCTTAATTATGAAAATTTTAAGTAACAATGGAACAGAAACCTAATGCTACTTTTAATAATATAATGCAATTAGAACAACCCGAAAAAGTGTGATGGATTAGTTAGTTTAGGTAGATTAACGTCACTCATTTTACAAATTAACGAATTTAAAAAAAATAAAATATTGTTGACAAATAAACATCTTTGTGACTGCCTAGCAACTAATTTGTATAACGACTTTGACTTTTAAGCATCTTTTAAGGAAAAAGTTGCAAATGAATTTTTGATTTACTATTGTTCGCATTAAAGNTATAGTTTGTATTTAAAAAAATACAACTTTGTGTTGTATCTCAAAAATCATCAAATATTTTAAAAATTTTTCAACGGCAGTATATTCTACTTAAAAAAGTATCTTAAGAACGTATCAACCCCATTTCTCTAATTTCAAAAATAAACGAAATATGAGAATTTTTTGATTGGGTTAGTCTCGAAAAAAGACACCGGGACATGGCACCTACTTTTTTCGTATCTCTTATAGTTTCTGAGATAGCCTATAATAACACCCAAATTTGCCCACCCTGTACAATTTGACCGATATATAGTTGAAAGTATTCTGGGATTTTTTGATTCTGTGATATGGTATTAACAGACTACTTCCATGACGCGTGTTGTAGATATGTAGATCTTCGTTCTTTGGCTATTAAAAAATAAAATATAAATAACTATTAAAAAATGTTCTATTTTTACCAGCAAAAACGTCATATAGTTTTTCTTCAAACGTCACTAAATGACAACTTTGTTGGCGTGTTTACTCGCGGTAAAAGTAAGTCATTGTTGCATAACGACGGTTGGTAAGATCAACATAGCAAAAAAGTACTTCAGCGTTATGGCGTTAAAGTAAATTTCACTTTAGCGCCATAACGCTGAAAAATATTTCACTTTAGTGCCGTATTGGAAAAGATATTTTTTTGCTTCACGGACGCTAAGTAAAGATTTTAAAAATTAATAAAAAATGAAACTAACCTTTTAATTGTTTGCTTTCTTATTTTCATCTCAAATTAATATCACATAAAAAAACTAAATAAATTAAAGAACAAAACAAATAATTATCTCTTATATTTTAAATTTTAATAAACACAAAAAAATTGACACATTTTAAACTTTTTATGAAGAAATAAACCATTAAGTGACAATTGATTTTTTGAATAATTCTTTAAACATATAGTGTCATGATAGTGCAAAAAAGTTAATTTAATATTTTTATTTTTTATAAATATTAATATTAACTGTGCATTTCTTGAAAACAGCTCCACAAAAGTTTACTTCTTCTGAGGGAACTACTCCTTTTTTGGTGGAAACTTCTCTGGAGATGTTTTCACTGTCATTAAAAATTACTGTATTATCATGAATTGAATCATTATTTATGTTAACGTCTACGTTATGGCTTGATAAAATTTTTCTTGCATTTTCATTTTGATTGAACATCGACTCTTCTATGTAGCCTTCAGCCACTGTGCCGGATTTCCATCCACCAAGTCTTTTTAAACAGGTAAGATCGCCTCCTCCATCTACAAGTAAAGTGGCTGACGTTCTTCGTAATGAATGTCCAGTATATTCGTTTGGTTGTGGTAAATTTAAGTATGTGGCCACTTTTAGAGGGATTTTACCAATCACATGAATTCCCATAACCATTCGACAACACTTTCCATTAAGATATTTTAAAAAAAATCTTCTACTTTCAAAGTCCTGAGGTCTCAATGCTACATACTTTTGATATAGGTTTATATACTTGTCTCCAATTA
The DNA here is from genome assembly GCF_000648695.1 of Onthophagus taurus. Classification (NCBI taxonomy): domain Eukaryota; kingdom Metazoa; phylum Arthropoda; class Insecta; order Coleoptera; family Scarabaeidae; genus Onthophagus; species Onthophagus taurus. Next base: position 7,764 of record NW_019281270.1, on the reverse strand, counting down.
TTGTAAATGACCTTGATTTGTTAGTTTTACTATCAGGAATAGTTACACGAATGACGGATCCTAAACTTTCTACGTCATTTAGTGTTAAATTTACTAACTCATCGCATCTACATGCCCCCGATATTCCAANAATGTCAAATAGACTTTTCTAAAGAAATTGATTTTTTAGTAATTTTTAGCAGTCGTAGATAAAATGCTGTATATCACACGTGGGCTAGAGCATAATTACAGTACTCGTGTGATTACACGACTCGGTCTACGACCTCGTCGTGCAATTCTCCACACTCATACAGTAATTATGTTTCTAGCCCACTTGTAATATAAATAACTATTATTTTTTATAAATATTAATATTAACTGTGCATTTCTTGAAAACAGCTCCACAAAAGTTTACTTCTTCTGAGGGAACTACTCCTTTTTTGGTGGAAACTTCTCTGGAGATGTTTTCACTTTCATTAAAAATTACTGTATTATCATGAATTGAATTATTATTTATATTAACGTCTACGTTTTGGCTTGATAAAATTTTTCTTGCATTTTCATTTTGATTGAACATCGACTCTTCTATGTAGCCTTCAGCCACTGTGCCGGATTTCCATCCACCAAGTCTTTTTAAACAGGTAAGATCGCCTCCTCCATCTACAAGTAAAGTGGCTGACGTTCTTCGTAATGAATGTCCAGTATATTCGTTTGGTTGTGGTAAATTTAAGTATGTGGCCACTTTTAGAGGGATTTTACCAATCACATGAATTCCCATAACTATTCGACAACACTTTCCATTAAGATACTTTTAAAAAAATCTTCTACTTTCAAAGTCCTGAGGTCTCAATGCTACATACTTTTGATATAGGTTTATACAGGGTGTTTTAAAACAACGTTTAAATATTTATAGGGGTATTGCTACAGTAGAAAACAAGTCGAAAAGTGTCAGGCATTTTGTCGAGCATCGTAATGAACCGGCAAAGTTTTAATATTCTTAAAAGCCCATGGTTTTTTAGATTTGCCAATTACAAAATTACAACCTATTTTTGTTTTCCTTAAAACTCTTGGCTGACTTTTCTTCTCCTACAGCTAAAGTTGAAATTGGTAAACAACGCCAAAGTTTGCCTGTTTCATTGGTATTATACACTTGATTGTTCTTTGTCATTGATAATTTTGTCAAATTCTTCCTTGTATTAAATTCTCTCCCGTAACATCAAATCTTCGAATTCCATGCCAAAACTTAAAATTTCTGATCCAGCTGTCTGAAAAACTACAGTCTTCCTCTATATTCAAATCCTCTCTAATTTTTTTATCTTTTTCAATAATCATTCGTTCCGTTACTAGCTTCTCTTCGACAAGTTTTGCTGATTTATACAAGACGTTGTCCAGTTGTTCCAGTATAGGTTCTCTAAGAGTTTGCCTAGAAACAACTTTTTCAGATACATTGGGAAACAAAATGCATGAGTTAATCTTTTTGATTTTTAATGTCATAAATAGTTGATGACCCAATATTGAAATCATTAATCAAAACATTTCTATTTTCACCCTTTTCCAAGAGTTTGATGATTTCCAGCTTCTGATTAATAGAGTAACGCGTCCCTTTCTGTCCAGAGTTTTTATCACTTGGCATTTTAAAAAACGTATTAAACGAAAACTTACGAAACAGTGCAATGTATACCCAACCGTTTAACTATTTACTTACGTCAATTTATTCAATACACAATTAATTAAACAGAGGAATGTATAAAAAATGGTAAACTCTGCCTTACGCAACAATCAGCTCGAGCAAACCAGATCAAATTCGAACGATCTTAAAAAAGGTGTAAATTATCGGAAGTCTACTGTACTTCAATAAGGCACCACGTATTTTTAAATATTATCAGAAAAATGTCAATGATCTATAGAAATTATCTTGTTCTGTATAAACATGGTATCAAGCTGCAGCCTCGGCGGCAAGCAACCTTGACTGAATCAGATAAACTAGTATATTTAATATTCTAGAACACGATTTGAGTCCTCTAATAAGAAACCTATTATGTTGCAATACTCTCAGAAGTCATGCCATACATCCCTGAAACTGCCACGTTTTATATTTATATGGTATTGAGCATACATTTAGTATTCTAAAATGAGATGTAAGTACTCTAATAAAAAACGGTGTATATTGGAATACGGCCATATAACATTTCAAAAAACTCTTGAAACTATCATATTTCGTATCAATATCATGCATTTAGCAACCTAGTGCATGATGTAAGTACTCTAATAAGATACAGTGTATGTTGGAATACTGTCAGAAAAAATATCTATTCATTGATTGACAAAAATGAACTTTTAATTTGTCACATGCATTTTTTTGGCATTTTTGACTGCATTTAGACTCCCTAAGGTAGAAAACAAGTGTAGACAAATTTTGGCAATTTTTTGTGATAGCAATTTATATAAAAAAATACAGAGACTTCACATAAACTACAACTTGAAAACATGTATTTTTAAACAAAAAATTATGATTTTCTGGAGTACTTGGCTTGAGGCTGGTCGCTTGATAGCGTCCAACAAAAATCTCCCAACATACGAGGACTCCATTTGCCTTGGTATCGTTTTTCCATGGTGGAAATATCCTGATGGAACCTTTCTCCATGTTCGTCGCTAACGTCTCCTAAGTTCTCGGGAATGAAGTCGAGCCCAACAAGTGCACCTCGACAAGTCGAGGTGTCCAAGTATAAAAAGTGAATTTTGAGTGACATATTACAACCCAAAGCTTGAAAGTAGTTGTCCTATCAGATCTTTGTAGTTACTTGCTTTTTGGTTACCCATTTTCGAATATATTATATATATTTTCGAAGCTTTCTCACAAAATATCGAAATTAACATTATTTGACATATTTTATAAAGAGACAATACACTTAGAAACACAAGCAAGAAATTCAAATATAAAGAAAAGTAGTTACAATGTTTTTACCAAGTTAATACAGAATTAAAGTGGTTCGCAACTAAACAATATCGCGCAACACGAAATCTTTAAACGAACGCAATGACAGCCCAAATAGAGAAACATGGTTGAAGCTCTGGTTGTAAGTATTAAGAACCTATACGATTGGCGAATTAGAATAAGTATTCGTATTAGATGTGCATGGGACTCCACACCACAGACCATAGCTTAATACACTGTTTACAAATGCCATAGAAAGGGACTTTATACAGGTAACATTGATGAAATTTCTGGTTATTCTGATAACGAATCCCAAGTTACGTACTGCTTTTTTCACTATAAGGTCAATATGAAAGTGGAATCGCAGTTTGGAATCAAGAGTAATACCAAGATCCTTCACTCTGTCAGTGGACGCAATAGCTCTGCCGTTAAAACTGTAATAAAAGTTAACCGGATATCGTTTCCATGTAAACGTAATTTTTTGACATTTGTCGTAATTGAGATGAAGTTTGTTGACGAGACAGTAGTCATGCAAACGGTCAAGGTCTTCCTGAAGCCGCAAACAGTCGAGACTTAATGTTATATTTGTAAATATTTTATTATCATCTGCATACAGCAGGAATTTGGAAAACTTAAAGCAGGAAGCAATATCATTAATATAAATTAAAAATAATATTGGTCCAAGATGGCTGCCTTGAGGCACACCGGAAGAGATGGACTTATAACCGGATAGAAAGCTACCAACCTTGACTGCCTGACTTCTATCTGATAAATATGATATAATCCAGTGAACAATGCCATTTGGGATGTTAAAGGAAGAGAGTTTTTGAACAAGGTTGATCAATCTTGTCGAAAGCTTTAGAATAATCTGTGTAAATAGCATCGACTTGAGAATTTTCATTTAGGGCAGAATGAATAAAATTAACGTAGGATACCAAATTAGTCTCAGTCGATCGTCCGGGCAAGAAACCGTGTTGTTCATGAATAAAAGAGTGAGTAATCGACTGGCTAAAGTATTCCTGGACAATTTTCTCAAAAACCTTGGGAATAGCCGAGAGAATAGAAATCGGGCGGTAATTTGAAACCAACTGCTTGTCGCCGGATTTAAAAATTGGGACGACGAACAATTATCTTTGAACAATTCCCTAATCTAAGGTTCGACAAAAATTCCTTCTTTTATTTTAGCGTCACTAACTTTAGGAAACTTTTCTTTCAAGTACATAAAATCTGAGCCGTTGCGATCCATGGCTTTGACAAAATCTTTTATCAGGTGTAGTTGCGGAAGTTCTCTGGTGGGCTCGACAAGAGGAGGGTGTAAAACATTTTTATTCCCAGGAGTTTGGTCAGTCTTTCTTGCGGTAATGATTGATTTCGATCTCTGCTGTCCCACTCACATAGAAAGCAACAATACTTTGTAAAACCCAGCTGCATTCCGAGAAGTAATGCAATGACTTTGAAATCACCACATAGTTTAAATGAAAATTGATTATAAAGAATTTTTTCTAGTACCAATTTCATGTTTTCGTAAATTTTCTTTCATAGTGAAAGCATATGCTATTGAAATAGAGGGTAATCTATTTCCATTTTGCAAGAGTACAGCTTTCAAACTGGTTTTTGACGAGTCTATAACCAAGCGCCAATCTTGTGGTTGAAATTCAATTTCTAGCAAGTTTATGACCCAAGTAATATCATTGCAATACACTAAATTTTCTTCTTGTGAGTAGAATTTTTTTAGTTCTTCGTCACGGCTACGAAAAAGATCGGGATGAAGCAAATTCCATTCTTTCAATCTGGATCCTAATACTTCAGACTGCTTTTTTTGACAATTTTAAGTCACGAACCAGATTAGCTTGAGTTAGAAAATGAGGTTCCTTATCTTCAAGCACATAGGTTGCCTCATGAATTTCATCTTCAATTGCACTACATGAAGGTAAATCGATGACAACATTTTCTGCGTCATTTGTCTGATTTGGCATTGCAGGTACAGGTAAATCAGCACTATGATGAAGTGGTCGTGATGCAGAATGTACATTTGCATATTTCACAGTATGTGTTGATGCCATATTCATGCAATTTATATTAGTCAAGCAAAAGTAGCAATCAGATACGTGATCTACAGGCTCTGTCCAAATCACCAAAAGACATATATTGCGTTCCTTTTATCCAACCTGTAAGATTCTTTACGCATGTTGTACAGCATTTATGAGGTGCCCAATAGTTATCTTGATGAGCCACAGAGAAACCAAAATATACACGAGAACTGCTTCACCAGTTCAATGAAATTTCATACGCAGTAAAAACTATTGGGATGATTACTTCACTTCCTTTGCATGTTGAGAAACTAACAACGATTATCTTATGTATTCTAAACTCACAATTTGAAACTGTTTTAAGGGATAACTTGTGTCACCCACCAAATTTGTCTATTGTGAGTCTATACTTTATGCGAACACCAACAAGTCAAGAGTACCAAGTTCAATCTGAGGTGCATGGATACGGGGCTAGGGTTAGGCACAACTTTAGGCCGAAATGCTGCCGTTTGAATATGTCACAAAGGGGACCGGAATTCACATCCCAGCAGTTGTTCAATCGATTGTCACTTGACACCCGATGTTTCTCAAATGCAGCTCTGAAAAAACACCTTAAGGCTTTTTTGGTTTGCAATGCATCCTAGTGTTCAGGACTTTTTAAATGTAGAATGTGTTATTTAATTGTCAATGTTAAGGCACGGATAAGCGTAGAAAAAAGGTTAAGTGTGTAATGTTAATTATTTTCTTCCTTTTGTTTTTTGTAAATGACTGACGAGTAAGAGAATTGGTCATTCTTAGAAACACAATAAAGTTATTATTATTATGAAATAGGATTGAAAAGAAGTAAAATTATTATGTACATAACTTCATTTCAATATTAGTGTTATAACTTTGGAGAGAACCAAACTTTCTACGATTTATTCGCCATTATTTTAACCACATTATTTTAAATTTTTGCCAAACATTGAAATTAATTCAAAAAAAATTAGATCCTTTTCAATTTCAAGGTGGAATTTATTGTTGTTTTCTGGATCACATCCAGACGAGAAAGTCGCAATTCAAAATTTATTATTTTTAAAGTCGAGAAACGTTTTTATCTTTACAGCTATAAAACGTCTAAATTTAAATTACAATTCATATTTTCTTTAGAATTATAATATGATTTATTAGCGATCGTTACATTCTTTTAAATGTTTCAAAACTCATTGTAAACTTAAATAAAGCAGATTCTAGTTAAATTCAAGATTTATTTATTTTCATTAACTTAATTAACTTAAAAGTTCAAGGGGTGGTGTTAATAAAACGGGAAAGGTTTAAACCCCTCTGAAATCTTCCTGAAACCCACGTAAACTCTTCCGGTACGAACATTTCAGGATTATTTAAATCTCCAGTCAATATTTGCAATGAAACTTAAGAAATTAACTTTTATATTTACGTTTTTTCAGATTCCACAAAAAAGCTGCAAGATGTTCTGGTGGAATTTTGCGGAACAGGCCCACCGTATAAACACAATCCAGATGGGGTAAGTCGTGAAATATATCTGGGTGGGTTTCAAGTTGTACGATAATGACTTTTGCAAACTCGTCTTATTACCAAAGAGTTTTCTTCTTCTTCTCTTTTCCGTATCTCTCGGCAGCAGAGCGAAAACTCCCTGCAAACTATTCGTCGTTATAATTACGACGAATTTCGAATTCGTTTTTAACAACCCCCACCAACTAAGGTAATTACAAAAATCTGCTATAAGTCAATGTTTTGTGTTTAAGAGGAAAATTTATTCTTTAGCAACGCATTCCATTAATGGGCAACAATTTGGATAAGGTTTATCAAGATCACCAGGTCTTATTTTGCAATTTTTACCACCACTAATTGTAGCACATCTTAAAAAGAGATTGTAAACGTTGATTTTATTGTAATGAACGAAATTTACCCGCTTATTCTATAAGTTGGAGGTGTACAAAATAGTTCAGAACAAGGATAATCTAACGCTTTAATTTCTCCAGGGGCTAACTCAACTCCATTTACTTTACAACCAGTTCCTTTAAAACGAGCCAAAAAAAAAATCAAATAATCAAATTAATTAAAATCTTTACCGGAATAATCATCAGGATTTTTTCCAATACTCGTCCAACAAAAATTAACTTCAAATGAAACATAAACGATAATCAAAAATAAAAGAAATCTCATCCTTTTTTTAATCAACTTGAGAAATTCTTGATGTTTCTCAAAATCTTTTCTGTCAATGAACACAGAACAGTTTACATTCGCCAAGGTAACGAAAGTTTTATTTACAAAAAAAAAGCGTAACTCGAATAATTTTTATTTAACAGGTGTTAATCTCGGTCGTCCTGTAATTTACGAACATTTAAATAAACAAGTTGTCGCGTACGATTTAAATAAATCGAACGCGAAAAACGATTTATACAACATCGAAAAAAAGTTCTTTTACATTTTCTTAATCTAATAATCGCGAAATAACGCGTACCGAACCGGCCGTGGTAGTAAACTCAAAAATAACGTTAGCGCGGACTTCATCAAAGCAGAAAACGAGCAACATGTACCGCGTTGTTTTCGTTTCCTTTACTTTGGTGTGTATTTTTGTGCTTTATGAGTTTTGTGACGCTCAACCAAAAAAGTTTTTTTTTTCTTTCAAAAGTTGCTTTCGCAATTTCACTGAAAAAATAACAAACTGAAATCCTACAAAGCGAATTAGTTCTTTTTATACAATTTGCGTAATTAATAAATAATTAAATCGTATTTTTACGATTTTTTAACACCATCAAAAAATGATATTTGCTTTCATTAATAATAATAATAATAATA